>SNQJ01S0257261.1:0-12459 GCA_010110895.2 Picea sitchensis
CTAATCTCAACCGTTAGATTAGAAAACCCCTCACCTTCCCTCATGAGGTCGATTAGGGCAAGAGGGCGCACCCATTGTGGGTTGTTCATCCATTTTCTTGTTGAGAGAGCAAGAGAGAAAAGAGAGGAGATCAAGCTGGAGAAATAGAGGCAACATTTGCAAAGCTGGGCGTGCATCCCAAGAAAGCAAGCTAGCACGAATATCAAGACAAGGTACAACCATTAATGCAGACCGTACAATATGGATTTCTAGAGGTCGTACAACAATTTTTCATGCACATAAATTGAGGGAGACAGGAGAATAATTTTTGAGGAGTTTGGCATGCATCCCAAGGCTATCGTACATCCATTTATTGGCATAGAAATCGAGGTAACTACTACAATTAATTTCTGAGTCTATTTTTGTATAGTCCATATAGTTTGGCATGAATTTCGAGGGTCGTACAACACGGTTTTCAAGGATCTGTTCATGTTGGGTTTTCCGTACAGTCTTAGCAAAGTTTTGGCATGAATTTCGAGACAGTCCGTACAACATTAATTGTTGGGACAGCCATATAGTTGTATGAAATTCTGGGACAGAAATCGAGGAGCATTTTCTAGGACTGGTCAGAAAGATTTTTTGCGAAAGAAATTCCAGATAAGTTTGTGTAAATTTCTGAAGATGAATATGTTGTAAAAGAAATTTCTCAGAAGCTCAATAATAATAAAAATCCCTCTCTCACTGGTTTTCCCCTTGTGGGTTTTTCCAGGGTCGAAGTTAGACCGAAAATTATTGTGTCTAAATTTTCTGAGTTTTGCATACTGCTGATATTTTATTTCTGCATTGAAAATGATGTTCAGAATCCTCATGTTTCAGTTCTGAAGTTTATTTTCTGCTAAGTTTTTATATGTTGAAACTGTGTTGAAACTAGGTTTGGGCATTTTACTTTGGCTGAAAAATCAGCGAGACTGAAACTGGGTTGGGGTCTAAAATTTTAACATTGGGAAGGTCCAAGGGTTTCCAAGTATGTTGAGTAACCTGCAAATGGTGAAATACCTGCCCGAAACACAAGAAAAACAAGCATATATTGCAATATAATCAATTGGAAAAGCAAGTTAAGCTTGTTGTCCCTAATAGCAATTGTTAGTAACAATATATATCAGCAATAAGATGGTGCCATATGCTGCAAAATATATGCTAGAGATCAAGTAGAATATACAAGATAAAAACTAGCTAAAGACTAGAAAAACTCTAGATGAAAATCCAAGATACTAGCTTGAAATGATAAAACTGTTTGTTACGAGGAAAATCTCTCTATGGCTAGGGTGAACCACAACAGACCAAAATGAATGCAGAAATCAACTCTCTTCTCAAGTATGCTATATAAAAAAATATGCTAGCAAGACAAGATAAAAGGCCTACCTCGTTCAGACGTTCGATGAAGTCCACCGTTGAGCACTTGACCCAAAGAAATACACCCGCAACTAATCCTCAACAGCCAAGCAAAGCAAGCATATGGTGATATGATATAATGTTAGCATATTCAATAGCATAATCCATTAATAAACAAGACAAATATGCCCATGGAATAATAATTCAATATATTTGCAAGATATCAATTGGACGGGAAAAGAGTATTTCTATTAATAAATGATTAGCAAAAGTGAAAATGTTACAGACTTCTGTGTCGACATAGTTCAGAACCGAGAAACTAAGTTTCTTCTAGTTGGGCCTCCACCACTTCAATCCTCCACCAAAGGCAATCTCATAAGAAATAAACAATGAGGTTCTCAATCAATAAGGGAAGAGCTTAGGGGTTGAACACTGTGTTAAGACTTAAAGGACAACGGGATGCAGACTCGATGTGAAGTAAATAATTTCTCCAGAGTAACTTTGCTCTCAAATTTGAATTCTTTCTTCTATTTTCCATAGCTCGGAATTGGCCCATTTCAAAATGGAAATGAAGGGTCGAGTCGAAACGTTTCCAGTATATGGAAGGCCAAGGATCAGAGATCTCCTGTCATGACATGGAAACCTAACATTTAATTTTCATTTTCTGACACAAATCTTGATGTACGCGGGTTGTAGTGGAGCATCCTACGTATACGGATGTTGTATAATGTTCAAGGTGCGTACATGTGGAAAAATATTTATTTTTGGCTCTGGATCTTATAAACATGGATGATAAGTCTACATGGGGGAATGGAAAAAGACCTTATGGGAAAGATTGCATAGGGTGAGGCAAATCTTGCAATAACAGATGCCCCCTAATGTGTGATGTCAGAGGAGTATCTGTGATGGCCGAAATACATTATAAACAATACAGAAGTGGAGTGGTAGGGAATCAGCTGGACGAACTAGTTGTTCATTACATTCTGCACTGACTTTGCATACATGGCTTCCAATAAAATTACACTGCAGATTCATTTGACAATATACCAAATAAGTGTTTGTGGCCATGACTAGGAAAATATAAATGTGGTTACATGCCAATAACTGTCATAGTCACGAACAAGGCCCAGTAGAACCAGTCTCAAAACCAATCTGAAGATATCTGTATACCATGGAGTACAATCTGATCTCCCATGATCACTGAAGTCATATAGGTACTGCTCCAATGAAACGGAAGCAACATCTCAAAAAAGTTGTAGCCACATAGTGATGTCTTCAAGTCTTCTACACAATCTGCCAAGGGTGCAAGTCTACATCATGTGAATAAAGGAGTTGAGCTCGAACAAAATGAGACATTGTTTGATTACCGATCATTGATGTATACCATTAACAAATGAAAAACAACCTACCAATAATGAAAGTAGGTATGAAGGCACCGAGTACATTCTTACAAGTGTGAATAAAGGAATCGATGTCGAACACCTAAAGAATCCATCGATAAGGAGACATTGATGTATTCTCAACTGTCGATGGCGAGAGAGCCTACCACTAATGACTGCAAGCCTCAAGGTACTCATAAGACTCTAGATCCCATTTCTTGAATAAATGGGCTGAAGTTGATGGAAAGAGACCTGCTGAAAAGAGAGCATTAAGGCATCTCTCATCAGTCATCACAAGGTACAAAGCAGGAGCTTCATGATATGGTGGAAATCGGACAAAGAAGATGATCACGAACCAACGACCATGTGCATCTTTTGCATGTGCCAAGTGCAAGCAATACATGAAAAAGACCCTTTGAATAGCATCCAATGATGAAAACTATTGACAAAGGCGAGGAAACCACCAATAATACTAATGGCATCCAAGATACTGCACGAATCTCAATAAGTGAATAGATGTCTTATCGTCAAACACAAGGGAAACCACCCAGTCAACGACCAATGATGAAATGTCGACTGTGGGGTTCAAGGTTACCTACCAATGATGAATGTAGGGCCAAGGTGCATGATAGGGCTACAGTTTCATGTGATTCTAAGACAAACTGAGGGTATGGCCGACATGCAAAATCAAGAGTTTTGAGGAGTGGCCGACACAGATTGATAGACTTCCTTTGAACAAGAGCATGAGACATATGGAGAACTCCGGCAACATAGACCCAATGATGAAATCATGTGATGCATGAGGCATCAATGAAATTCTCTATCGGGACTAGAAGAGTAACCAATCGGTAGAGAAGACTCTGTAACGAGCTCAGCTTCATAAGGCCATGCTAATCCCAGAATTATGATGACAAATGGACTCAATAACTTTGTGCTATGTTCAAAGGTGACACGACTGTTGTCAATATGAGATAATACTCCCTTCCCGCCCATCTTTTTTTGTTTTTCATAGAAAAATGAATTCTATGATATAGAGGAGGAAACGAATGTCGCAAGTAAGAAAAACTAGTTCCAGCAATGGAACATACCTATCCTCAATGCAGGTAAATGCATGTGGGAGATGGACACTCGGGGGAATGTTTCGTCCTAGGTATAGGGTGTCAAATTGCGAAGGATATAAACAAGGCTCTACTTGGTTGAGGATGCAAAATTTATGACGCAAATGGTTTATAACGTAAAGCGAGAACTGACTATAGGCTCAATACTGCAAGCAAAGGCATGAGATTAACGCAAAAAAATGTCATTTTTTATGTCTTTTAGTCTGCTTGGTGTGACAAATGGATAAACTTGTGCCAAATAGACGAGTTGGAAAAGATCTTAAATTAAAATCGTTTAGGAATCCTTCGGGTATAAGGCTGCATGTTTATGAATGAGAAATGAGGCTCAGGATAAAGTCATGTACGGGCTATGAGGGAATCTCGGTCCTATGGAAAAACTCTGCATGGGCACCAAATTTGGTAGGGGATCTAACTAGGGCACCCATGTTCGGTAAGTGTCTACCACTTGATAACAACACGACTTAATAGTAGATGGAAGGTTCTGTGTCGCAACAAATGGGTTTCTACCTGAGGCATAAAAGTGACAGTTATAGGATAATGTGAAAATACATAACGGAGTGGATACCTATCCTATATGTTGGGTAATGAAAATACCTTCCTGTGGTGACGAACGACCAACATAACGTTGAAATCCGCAAGAATTCCTTGTTAAATTGCAAAAAACAACTCAATCCACCTTTCTATTAGTCCATCGGGTGAAAAAATGGGTTTAAAATATAGAAAGTGGGTAAAAATAGTTTATAAATAGTAACAAAACCAAAAATTACTATACCATTTTGATTGTTTTACCCAAATAGTGCAAATTGGACCAAAATACCTCCCAGATTCAAACGACAATTGCAGGAGCATCAGGCAACGAAATCAATGAACATCTGGATCAAATAAATCTAATTATCTTCCTCTTCAATTTCAGTGGATTAAATTTTTGAATTAAGTTCCAAATTTTTAGTTGTTGAGGGAACAAAATGTGAATTTCGGTGTACGAAGGTTGTCCCCTATCGGGTCGCGTATACGATGAGTTATACGTACCTGTGTAAACTGCAAGACACGTGTAACCAGCCCTATACAAGACTATAAATGAGGTAGACGGCGTACATGCACGCAAACAAAAAATTTCAAGGGTTCTAACTCAAATTTTGATTTGTCCTTGGCAGGATGGTTCTTGAATGGAGAGAAAGAGAGCACGAGGAGTTTGATGCTGCTATAGATCAAAATCTGGGGGCCCAAATGGACTTAAAGAGATGTGGCTTGTATAAATTTTGGGTCCTCAAAGGAATGAGAGCCTAGGTGAGGTTTCTCGAGATGCTTGTGGGTTACTGGGACCCTGAGAGTGAAAGGTTCAATCTCGATGGGCAACCATTGAGAATTGAAGTAGAGGATATTTACTTTTTGACTGGTCTATCATGCCGAGGAGAGCTTGTAAACCTCAAATCACGGGGAGCAGGGAGCGAAATGAAAATAGAGGAGTACATCGATGCCCACTGTGTAGCAAGGACTCCTAAGATAGGGAGTCAAGTCCCTATCTGGGCAATAAGAAATCTCAGCCTGAAGATTATTATCATTGTATTGACCAGGATCACAGGTTGGGCCTCGTTGCATCAGGCATTGAGACTGCTCATGTTCTATGCAGTGTAGTGTATGAGACCCAAAGTATATGACCGGTGTACCTCACTACTGGTGAATATGAAGAGCCATTTGACAGAGTGCAAACAGGGAAGTAAGATAAATTTTGGGTTTGTCTCTATCCTATGTAGTTTCTTTTTCGAGCGGGTTCTAGGTCTGGGACCTAGAGTCGAGATTCTTCCTAAAGGACCTCGCGATCCAACCATGGCACGGTGGACTGAGGTAATGAGGTGGTAGTGGGGAGGTAGGGTGTTGACAGCCTATAACTAGGATTTATTCTACTGGTGGAAGCGACAGGTCATTTCTTTAGATGACTATCCCTATGTAGGGATAGACTTCCAAGGAGACCTAAACATGCCACTCCCACCAGGGGTCGCCTACGATGACATAGGTACGTCAAAAGTTTTTACATATTTCATTTTTTTTTGTATTTTTGTATAGTAGAACAAAAATATTTTTGGATGGTGCTTAAGTATTGATTGGACATTTGTGCAATGCAGACGTGGGTCCGCGATGGCCAGAAGGATTCCCTTGACATCGACGAAGGAACCGGAGAGACGAGGCAGTGGGAGGAGAAGCTGAGAGGGTCATACAAAACGTGTAGGGTAACCTGTCGCATTTGACTCATAGGATTCTCATGTTTCATGTAGAGGATCTACCTAAAGCCATGCAGCGACAGGTGGTTGGTGTACCCAGGGCACGGGTACAAATATTTCGGCATCTCGCAAACATCGTGGTTTGTTACGATGACACACATCCGACACCACATGCATAGATGTCGTGGGATATTGTAGTACTGGCTGTATATGTGTATTGAGGGTACTAGCCCCAATTTTGTACTATAAACACCGTATTTTTTGAAATATATAAAAAAGGATCTTCGACTTTACTTATATTTTACAATGTGTACATTGATGAGATGGTTTTCTTTTCTTTAGTTATGTGACAAATGACAATCTAAAATGAAATTAGCATAAGCATCGGATCCATGATTATATTTCCTAGGAATGTGAGAATATGTAATAAAATCAAATTATCGTTCTAAAATACATACCCATAGGAATCGTCGAAGTAAAGTAGGATCACACACGCGGTAACAGTTGTTCACCTGACATACTACTAATTGAGAGTCTAGGCAAACTTTTAATGAATGAATACAATGAGAGATAGCATCACGCAAAAGTTCTATAACGATGTTATATTTGGCCACATTGTTCGTGGATGGCCCTAGGCATACACCACCTGAAGACACTAGTAAACCCTCGGGTGAGTAAACCACCCAAGTGGAGAAAGCCAAGTTCTGTGTATGACGACTAGATCCATCTACGAATCCTAGGTAGACCGAAGACTCCATTGACATATGTCAACCAAGTGAAAACTTGATAAGAAACCCGAAGATGAAAAGAAAAAAGATATATACACTAAATTTCATTAGTATACAAAGAGTTCCACCCAAGCCAGGGGCTCAAGTGTAATATATTTTCAAGTGGAGCCCATTTCTGAGCTCAGCCAACCTATTCCCTTCATAATATTCTAACTCATAGGCTCCTTTTTCTAACACACGTCGCACGATATAAGGACCGTGCCACATGGGTTTAAACTTGCCTTCCCCAAGTGGTTCTTTAGCTTGATCATACAAGAGGACCAAGTCACCATTGGCGTACAACTGAGGACAGACAGACTTATCATACTGGACCTTGACACATTTTTTGTTCACCTCGATAGTCGTAGAGGTATCTCGACGCTACTCATCAAGACTCTCTAGGTGCACAAGGCATCGCTCAAGATCAGAAGTGTCAGGTAGGAGTGCGACTGCCAACTTAAGAGAAGGGATTTCTCATTCAATAGGTGATATCGACTCCACACCGTGTACTAACTAGAAAGGGGAAAATCCGGTGGCCTCTTGACCAAGGTTCGGTATCCTCAGAGTGCAGAATATAGCATGATGTGCCAGTCGGACTTACTCTGACTAACAGTTTTTTGCAAAATGGTCTTGAGAGACTTTTTGACGGCATCTACTTGTCCATTTTCCTGGGGGTAATAAGGAGAAGAATGACCATGTCTAAACCCCAGCTTAGCTACTAGTTCTTCCATCATTTCATTCAGAAAGTGACTGCCATGATCAGTGACAATCTCACTCAAGATACCGAACCAGGCGATAATTTGATTGAATATGAAGAAGGCTGCAGTCTTCCCATCGGATTTAACTATAGGCATGGCCTCGGCCCACTTAGTAAAGGCGTGTATATTCTTCAAAACAAGTCCAGAAAAGGAAGAAAGGCTGAGAACTCAGACCCAGAGTGTCCAGAAGTTGTCAAGCAATGGTGCGACAAGAAACACAATAGAAACAAGAGCAATCTAAGGAGAAAAGTACTCTAAACCCTAAGAAAGAAGATTCAATCCATAGTACGGTCGTCAATTTTGTTACGAGGAAAATCTCTCTATGGCTAGGGTGAACCACAACAGACGGAAATGACTACAGAAATCAACTCTCTTCTCAAGTAATCTATATAAAAAAATATGCTAGCAAGACCAGATAAAAATCCTACCTCTTCCAGACGTTCAATGAAGTCCACCGTTGAGCATTTGACCCAAAGCATTACACCTGCAACTAGTCCTCAACAGCTAAGAAAAGCAAGCATATGGTGATATTATATAATGTTAGCATATTCAATAGCATAATCCATTAATAAACAAGACAAATATGCCCATAGAATAATAATTCAATATATTTGCAAGATATCAATTGGACGGGAAAAGAGTATTTCTATTAATAAATGATTAGCATAAGTGAAAATGTTATAGACTTCTGTGTCGGCATGGCTCGGAACCGAGAAACTAAGTTCCTTCTAGCTGGGCCTCCACCAAAGGCAATCTCATAAGAGAGAAACAACAAGGTTTTCAATCAATAAGGGAAGAGCTTGGGGGTTGAACACTGTGTTCAGACTTAAAGGACAAAGGGATGCAAACTCAATATGAAGTAAATAATTCCTCCAGAGTAACTTTGCTCTCAAAGTTGAATTCTTTGTCCTCTTTTCCATAGCTCGGAATTGGCCCATTTATATCCTTCAAAATGGAACTGAAGGGTCGAGTCGGAATGTTTCTAGTATATGGAAGGCCAAGGATCAGATATCTTTTGTCGTGACATGGAAACCCGACATTTAATTTTCATTTTCTGCGCACAAATCCCGATGTGCACGGGCTGTAGTGGAGCAGCCTGCGGATTTGCATGTTGTATGATGTGCAAGGTGTGTACATGTGGAAAAATATTTATTTTTGGTTCTGGATCTTATAAACAGGGATGATAAGTCTGCATGGGGGAATGGAAAAAGGCCATCTGGGCAAGATTGCATAGGGTGAGGCAAATCTTTCTATAACACTGTTGTAAAAACAATTCTGCAGCAAATTATATCAGCCTTATGGCTGTAACAATCAATGTATTACAGAAAGAAAATCAGCCATTGAAAAGCCTCCAAACTTTACCAAAAAGTGCGCTAGACCAAGAAGAGTAAGTGTGAAAACTTTGGGCAAATTCCAATGGCTGATAAGAGAGTTGTCCAAACAATTGAGTTAGAGTTTCTACAGCCTGAATGGCTGAAGATGCAAATTTGTAATAGCAGCAAGAAGTGTCCCTTTGATGGGGTTTCCCTAGTGGTTGTGAGGTGCCCAAGGCACAAGGAAGACAATCCAAGTTGCAAGAAGTAAAAATGATAAGAAATTACATTTCCTAATGCAATAATTTTTTTCTCCAATGCAAGACTAGTGCCTTTAGTTATGGGTTAATGGGGTCAAAAAGAAAGAGTTGGGGTTAATTAAATCCTTGGGGGTGTAAATCCTCTTACATCCCAAGGTAAGTAACCTGGCTAGGGTTTGAAGATGAGGGGTGTAAATCCTCTTACTTCAACAACAAAACCCTTGCAAAATAAATTTAAAAGCTTAACATTTATGGTGGAAACTAGGATAGGGGTGTATATCCTTATACTCCCTATCTAGCTTGGGAAAAACAACCTTGTTTTGAATTACAAATGATAATAACAAAGTAGAGAAACCATACCATTCAAGAAAAATCCTTAACATGCCAAAGTAAACCTCCACAAAAGCAAGATAATGACCTCCCAGAGATAGCACACCATAATCATCATCAACCATAACCATAAAAGAATTATTCAATAGCATAAAAGGAAAAATACTCCAAGTGTAACGAAAATTTCAACCAAGTACTTCTCACAAGAGGGAGAGTTATGTTAAAATGAGATCTTATGATCTCGTATTTATACAAAATGTCACTAAGATAGTTTGTCCACAAAATTAAGGGTAAACTATAGGACTAGGGGTCAAAAACCCTAATCTTTCCCCTTTTACAAAGTAATATTAAACAATTCACTTTAATTTGACTTTTGCACAAAGAAAAATCCCTAGTTCATATGGACGTCACCCCTTTAGGGGACGTTTTGGCACTAGGAGGAGTTCTTGGTGATGGAGGAGAGTAGAAAGCCTTCCCAAAGCCACATGTCAATCATCCCAACAACTTCCTTCATCATCAAGGCTCAAGCCCCTCAAAACGTCCCTGTGCCAATGCATGTCAACTCACCACCGAACCATAACCACCCTAGGTGACGTCATGCATCTAGAGGTGATGTTTTGCCTCTCCTAGGAAAAATGTTTGGCATGTGGGGGCTAGTTTATGCTGTCCAAGTCATCTTCTAGGCCTTCAAAGTTTGATCTCTCTCATCTGGCATGTGAGCCCTTGGCATCCACTTGTGGGCTTCAAGCCCCATGGAAGCCCAAGCTAGGCTTGTTCTTTCAAAACTGTCCACCAACTAGGTCCTGCAAAGACAAATAAGCACACCCTCCAAGGATCTCAAGTCATAACATCATGCTAAGTGAATCCAATCAATAAACGAACCACCTAAGCATGTGCATCAAAGATCATTAAGTCAAACAATTAAGTGCTCAAATACATTATGCGACTTGTCAAGCTTGAATATGGGAGGGTTGACGAGGTGTCCCATCGGGTGGATCTTGCCCTAGGTCAAGGAGAGTTTCCATGAGATCCCTCTCTAAGCCATGTAAAGTGGGTGAAGTGGTTAGGGTAAAGACTCAATGGGCATAGGGTTCATGACAGACAAGGGGTCATAGTGTCTCATTCATGGGTGCCTTTGTAGAAAGTGTGTGGTACCTTCGTCCGCAATGCACTTTTTCCAATCCCATTATTTTTCCATTCTTTCATTATTTCATAAATTCAATGAAAGGTTGAAGTCCATTGCCCTGGCATGGTGTCCAGATAATGGCAGTGTCACCCACAAACACCTAGTGGAAATGAGAAGTTTGGCACGTGATGAGACCCCCTTTCTCTCAGCCATGCAACTGAGAGCCACTACCCTGGCTTGGTGACTAGATGATGGTAATGTCATACCAATAGATATTCATGGACATGATAGGTCAACTCGTGATGAAACCTCTTATCCTTCAAGTGACCTTTTAAGTATTCTCAATCATATTTTTTGTGGGTCCCCTTTTTTTCAAAGATAAGCATTTCATTGCTTTCTTGGGTGATCCATGGGTGAAGCATTTAGAAGGTTCATACATAGGATTTTATCTTTTACCCAACATCAATCCCTCTGGGCCTTCAGCCTCTTATTCCCATAGAATGAGGGACAACCCCTTCTTTGGTCAATACACCCTAAAATCCCAAGAGATAAGGAGATGGGGGGAAATAGTGATGAAAAGTGGTAAGTATGGTCAGGAACAGTACGATGGCTCTGTTGATATTATGGTAGCTACGGGAGGTATTTACCTCCACATGTAATATTGACGAGATTAGAATACTCTGGAAAGAAGGAATAAACCCTAATGAGTTGGCTAATAACCCTAGAAGACTTGTTGACTCAAGAGGATACTTTATATTAGGTTATTAGCCTCCAAGAGAAGAAGTCGACCAGAAATAATAATAATATACTAAACAGAAAAGTACCCAGAAGGAGAAGTCGGCCCGAGTAAGTCTGCCAAAACCACTATAAATACAGGGCGCTAGTCTCTCATTTGACACATCTCAGCAGTTGTAGAGAGCCATTTCTACGCAGTGCAGTTTCAGTCTTGTGCACAGGTTTGGAGGAGAGTTGTTGGTGCAGTTGTTGCAACTAGCAGTTACGTTTTGGTTTGGACTATCTCTTGGCTAGGGTTTGGAACATCTGATCAGCCTTTTTCGATGTGTTATCCTTGGGGAAAGGTGCACTACCCTTTGTTTGGCTATCTAGCCTAGGGTTTGCTTCCAGAGTGATTCTCTGCCAAGGTTAAGGTGCTCAGAGGGTGGCTTCGGCCTACGGTTGGGTGACAAGGGTATTGTCAATGGTAAAACAAGCACACATATGGGCCCACACCTCATTCATTCAGTATAAACGCTAGAAGGAAACATAGACACTAGGATATTGAGCTCGCTAAGGAACTGTTGCTAGGGTTACTAGCAGGAGAAGCTTCCAAGACACTGCAGCTAGGGTTACTAGCAGGTGCAGTTGCAAAAACCCTAATCCTCTTGTTGAGGCACCTTAAGTTAAGGGATTGACCTAATCTTCGGATAGATCAGTGCACCCTAGCCCAACGCATCTCTTGGTACTCTCAGAAATCCAAGACGTGAAGTTTGAATTTTTGGTCAAATCTAGGGTTGACCAAGTCAAGCAGCCATGACTTACTCTATGAAGTCAGAGAACAAGTTAGATGGAGCTTCTAACTTCATAGCATGGAAGACAAGAATTGACCTCATCCTTGCCAAGAATAAAGTGTTGGATATCGTGAAAGGAAAGATCGTGAAGCCAGAGTTTGAAGAAGGAAAAGAGAAGTAACCGCAGAACGCTGTAGCCATGGAGAAGTTCAAAGACAGTGATATCAATGCTATGAGTATCATAGTGGAATCTATAAAAGACCACTTGATACCCTACATCTCCCATATTGACTCATCGAAGAATATGTAT
>SNQJ01S0257264.1:0-12459 GCA_010110895.2 Picea sitchensis
GTCATAAATGGTTTATGGTTATGTTATACCTATTTATTGAGTGTCAGGGTAGAAGAAAACGATGTGTTATTTTTAACTTATTGTTATGCTACTGAAATTTCTTTGGAATCCTTATACTAATGTTGACCACTCCTGTTGAGAGCCTGAATACTCTGTAATGTATTGTGACCATTTAGTTGTTGAATAATACATTGAACATGTTTTTGTTGGTTGTGGAGCCTGATTATCTTCCTGACTCAGAGGTTTGTTTCAGTCGTTCTTGGATCCCATTTCTTGAGGGGGGGGTGTGGGGCGGCTTGCCCCCCCACTATTGTAGTCGAGAAGGGGAGACGGAAATTAATGGAGCCCCCCCCAGGCGGGGGATTCAGGGGCAGTGCCCCAGAAGCGAAATTTTGGGGAAAATTATCTTGTAAAATATTGTAATTTCATAGTCAATCTAGATTGTTCATTATAAGGTCGCAGATCTGACAGTAGAAGTTATGTTAGTGATTTTTGTCCTAGAAGACAACCCTCTTTTATGTATGAGGGAATTGTATTGCGGTTGTGAGTGATAGTGAATATTGTATTCTGAGAGAGGAGATTACGAGAGAAAGAAGAAGAAGAAGTTACAACGGGTGTGTTGTAGGTTGTATCCCTTCATTTGTTGGATAATAATAAAGGAAGGACCTAGCAATTTCTCTGGTGGACATAGCCCACACTGGGTGAACCACGTATATATATGTCTCTATTGTATTGTGTATCTTTTGTGTTTTATTTTTGCATTTGTTTTATTTTATTACTACGCGATCTTGTTTTTCTAGCAGCTTTAGAGTGTGGAGTTTTTCTCTTGAAAGGGTTTTCCCAAGAAATCGTTGTGTAATGGTTCATTGTTTCTTTCATTTGTTTTTTCCTTATCATTTGTAACTAGTTGTTTAAAGTTTTCTGCACATTCGTCTCTCATTGGTTAATATAGGAAGCGTATTCCATACCTCTACTTTCTTTCAATATTAGATTGATGGTTGGGATGGATCTAGCCTAGGAATCATCCAATAAAACTTTATTTACAAACAAAGGTCTAGAGTTATGGTATGAGAAGTCACATGATTAATGTATTAGAATCACAACTATAGGACCTTGTAGCATTGTATTTATAATAATAAAAAGAATTGTAATGCTTATCATGTGGTATTTTCATATTTGTATTGCAATAATGTTCTACTAATTTTATTTCAAATTATTAATAGGTTTTTATATACTATATTTTTTCCCTATTCATGGATTTAAAGCTTGTTGATGTATGGGAAATTTTTCATATTGTATGGAAAAAAGTTTCACATCATTAATATTTTTTTATATAGTCTTTTTTCCCTACTCATAAATTTAAAGTCTTTTAATTGAGGATTATGTCTCGAGTCATTTATATATTTTTAATTTTATTTGGAAAAAAAACGTTATTTAAAAAGAAAAATTTAGAATAAAAATATGATAAAATTATTTTAGTCTGGAAATCATCTTGTAATAATTTCAATAAATCACTCATAACCAAACATGTTAAATTAATGTCTCTCCAAGAAAATTAAATTTCAAAACAATGAGGTTATATATCAAGTAGGCAATATATCCAAACAAGTTCATAGAGTTATCTTAACTCTTGATTTATGAAGCATTCAAAGAAATCAAACATAAAACCAAAGGTGAAAAAATCTAGAACTACGAATTTTCCTTTACAAAATATTTAAAAATTGTTTTGATTTCCCAAAAATTTCAAAGTCATTGATGAGAAAAGAAATGTGTAAATAAATACATGGAATATTTTCCGGAACATAGCATAAATTAATCACTACCCAAGCTTTCCACCCTCATATTATTATAAATAATTGCTCCCTATATTTTTTGCATGTAACAATATGAAACAAGGTTGCATGGCAGCGTATACCTGCCACTATGCAGGTATAATAAAATAAAACAATAGTTGTATTGAATCCACCGCATGTGTTTAGACGTCATATCATTAAAGGACGTTGAGCCTCATCTCATTAAAGGAAGTTGAAGATCCTTCCGCAGCCGTTGAAGATCCTTACGCAGCCACGGCAATAAGAGATGCATTTGAACAGCTAATCACAATTTAGAAAAATGTTTTAAAATAATTAAAAAAATCAAATTGTAATGTTATACCTTTAAAAATGCTCAAAACTATTTTGGTCAAACCCCAGCTAATAAACGATCAATAACATATCCAATATTATATACCACCGCAAGCGACAGGTATAATAACCAATATCCCTTCACATTATTTTGAATGATCTTAAAAAAACCCAATTTCATAAAACATTTAGATTATACATTGTAAAACGCTCAAACTTATATTTAAGGTTAACACTCAAAATTTGTAATATAAAAATAAAACTTATATTTAAGTTTAACCCTTAAAAAAATTGTGAAAAAAAATACAAATGCCATCAACTTTGAATTGTACAAAATATTATATTATTTTATTTTAACTTTAACACTCAAATAATTGTGAAAGAAAAAGTACACTTGTCATCCAGTTGAATCCTACCTACAAAATATTATTTTATTTTATTTATATGTGCCTAGGAAAAAGGTACCCATTAAATGAGAACAACAACAAAAAAAATACATATCCATGCCAAAAAAGAAAGGGTTATTTATTTAACAAGATGGGCCGCAAACTTTTGACAATATATATAAAAAAAAAAATACAAATGCCATCAACTTTGAATTGTAAAAATATTATATTATTTTATTTTAACTTTAACACTCAAATAATTGTGAAAGAAAAGTACAATTTTCATCCATTTGAATCCTACCTAAAAAAAATTATTTTATTTTATTTAATGTGCCTAGGAAAAATCATTAATGAGAAAACATATCCATGCCAAAAAAGAAAGGGTTATTTGTTTAACAAGATGGGCCCCCAACTTTGACAATATATATTAAAAAAACAAGAAATATTTATTACAATTCAATAAAGTGAAGGCAGCAATAAGACTTCAAAGTTTTGGGCTAATAAGAGATCACATAAATGATTTAAAATTTAAAATAAATAATTGAAATTTCAATAGAAAATAAAAAAAAAAAAAAATATTTTATGGTCAACCATGAACTAATAGAAAGTCAAGCCTAACTCAAAGCTATATATACCATGCCTAGAATGACAGGAAGTATAATAATAAGATACACCCTCATATTATTATATATAATTGTTCCTATATTTTTTTCATGTGATAATATTATAAAATAATAAGATACACAATTAAAATTCAAATTATTTTCAAAGTCCCATTTCAAAGAAAAATTATATTTTTATTAATATAACAAAATACATAGTCAAATGCCCATGGCATTCATAAGTGTTGTTAAACCCTTTATAAAGCATTCCTATGTCCAATTCATCATCATAAAAAAACTGAAGTTTGTTTTTGTTCGGTTATATTAGTAGTCTCTTCAAGAAAACAAAAAATTCATAGTAGTACATTAACCACCATCTAGTGATCCGTGAAAGCCCACCATTATAAAAAAATCTTAGATAAAATGCCGAAAATATTAATGTTAAGTCTGCCGCTCACATGATTATATTTTGTGGTATGTTCATTCTGGATTATTGTAATAATCCAAGTTCCTCGGTCTAGCACAACTCCAACTTTTGGGAGCCTGTTTGCAACACTGTTCATATCCCTATAAATATGAGACATAGATGTATATGAGAAAGATGAAAGTAGATTGAGAACTTCATCATACAATGGTCGTAATGTAAAATTACTCTCAAAAATTTCTTTGTACATCCATTGGATAACCAACATAGAGTCACCATTTTTGTAACAAGTTACACCAAATTTTGTGCTAGTTTCAAAGATTTGTTTTAAAGCCATCATTTCACAGAATTTGTTGGTTTCTTAACCTATTCCAACTTTAAAAGAAATAATGTGATCTGAAGACAGGTGTAGTATGTATCCTGAAACTCCCTTAGAAGGATTCCCCTGTGAATCACCATCGAAAAAAAATCGTGGAATATTCTTATTTATTGCTAGTTCACCTTACCTATTAGGGATAGTTTTTTCTTGCACTTGCAAATATGTATGTAAGATATTTATGGCCCGAACAACACATTTGATGGGAAGTGTCTCTTCGTCTTCAAATAGTTTTAGATTCTTGGCAAACCATATCCGTAGGCTATGTTAAGAGGAAGTGCTCTAATCTTGGAAGTTTCATTTTTGTTGCATCAGGGTTCTAAATGCCTCTTTGAGACTTCCTCCCTTCCAAATTCCCAACTATATTAACCTTTCCACCCCTTCTCTTCATACCTCCTTAGTAAGCATGGATGACATTCCAACATGAGGGTGAAACGCTTTCTTCTCAAGCTGACATTTATTTATTACTAACAACACCACTGTGGCCCTATAAATTCCTCTTCTAAAGAACATCACATGTGGGAGTTTTATTGTGTAAACTCAACCACACAAAGATCTTATTTTTAGATGGGCATTTTAACTTCCATACTACTTTTCCACCACCAAATTTTGGTCTTCTTCCTTCTTTGTTAGTGCTTTGTAGCATAATCTAGGAACATATGCTCTAACAAGATTTAATGACCAGATTAGTTGGTCCCCTTCTTCCTTAAGTCTAACATTGTTTCCTATCAAGAGGTATGTGTTTATTTTCCATGCCTTCAGCATGCTCTACCCCCAATTCAATTTCTTCCCAAGTTAACCATTGTTGGTGCCAAGTAGTGGACCTTGCCCAGTTTGCAACATGTTGAAGATTGAAATTGTGAAAATTCCCAGCCCTAGGGCTTGACTAAAGTCCTTATGATCCTAATCAAATAAGTAGATTGCTAAATTTAATTAATGTAGAAATAAATTTCAGGCCATAGCATGAATCACACATAGTTGGAAATCAATAGTGGAAGCATCAATTACACACACATATGTAATTACTCCTCAAATTAGTTTTCCTTTTTCATTCCTTTGAAAAACTTACAAGGAAACCTCCACACACTACCCAATAAAATAGCTCTACATGGTTACCAAAAATCACCTTGAACTTGAGCAGAACAACCTACCAAGAGAGTACAAGCTACAAAAAAAAAATAGGTTTTGTTGTATGGCATTGTTGTATGGACTACACAACTATTGTACAACACTACTATATAGATACATATGATTCTATCCATATGGTTGTACAGACTTCCATACTGCTATATGAAATTGTTCTGTATGACTATAAAGAACTATGCAAGATTGTTTGCTTCTTGGAAATGCCTCTTTCATGGTTCCATGCTCTTCTCGCTCTCTTTGTTGCTCAACCTGCCTGGAAGTGTCTCCTATGTGTTTGAAAAGTCCATTGGTCTATCTTTGTAGTTTAGCTAAGACCAAACCCTAATAAGGATTAAGTGATATTACTCCTAGACTACCATGCATTCATGAAATACACTTTCTAGACTCAATCCACTAAAATAAGACTTTCACTTTTTACTAAAGTGAATTACAAAATAGAATTCAATTTTTGAAAATAAATCACTTGAAAACATAATTACTTTTTGAAAATATGTCAAACTACTTCTTTCATGTATGTTCACATAGAACCTGCGGTGAGTTCCCATTGAAAGCTATAATTCTCAAGACTCCCTCTTAGTGGGGAAGAAATTTTACACCAATCCAAGTTTGTCTCCGAATGCCTCAAACTTCCATTTTCCTGTTGGTCAGTTAGGAATATCAGCCAAGATAAGTTGATCAAGCAGAATATATTGAGCCTAATGCCCCTTTGAACCCTCATTCCCCATATGAATTGATATATACATCTTTATATGCTTGGGCCTGTTATGAAACACGTGATTCTCAAAGAGTTTGATACTCTATCAATATCACAATAAATGACCATGGGATCCAAATCCTGATCAAACAATCCCCGCAAGTAATCCCAGCCGTGATGACCTCACAACTAGCCATACGGCTATGCCATGTATTCCATCATGGAGATAAGTGCTACAAAAATCTACTTCATGTTGAGTCAGGATATCATTGTTGATCCCAATCTAAAACAACACCAGGTGCTCTTCTTGTTTGCTCTTAGTTTCCACCCAATTGTTGCCAACACCCATAATTTTGGTAAATCTTGATGGTGTATTGATGATGGTGTAACTTGTGGCTCCTGCAAGAACTTTCTTGAGAAAAGTGACATTCATATCATCCCAGAAAACATATTTTTGAAAAGAGTCTGCTGTGTTGCTAATAAGTCCCTATAGGTGCCAGAATGACCCATTCTCAGAGTCACTTCTCAAATTTTAGGTGCAAACTTGGTAATCGTGTTGGACAGTTGGGTACAATCTTGTCTAAAGCTTGGAAAAAGATGATGTCTCAATGGTTCTAGAAGGGAATCTCTAGAAGAATGGGTTGGCATTCAATGGTTATCCTTTTACTGGAACATTTCCTGATATTGTGGGATCATTCTTATCCAAGTAACCATCTCTATCCCTCTATATTGATGGAATTCTCATGGAAAAGGTTAAGCAAGATTCATTGGAGAATTATGAAAGAATTGTGTGAAGGACCTAGTTTGAACAAGAGCTTGGAGACTCCAGTGTTCATCAAAGGGAATTGGATCTTCTTCATGCAAGGATCGGCAAGTGTGTGTGTTGGAACCAAAAACCACCGAAAGGAAGCTCGCGACATCAAGACAATCCGGTTGTATCTTCTACTTCATTTAATATGATACGTTGGTATTGTTCCTTCCATAAAGCTGCCCTTACTTTATTGTGTAATTCGATCATATGCTATTGATGAATATATTCTTTTACTATCTCTCACTTTGGTTGGTTTGTGTTGTCTTGGTCTCCTGGACCTCACTTAGAAAGCTAACCGGAGCGAAGTTGGAGCAACATAGACCTTAGGAAGAGATACTAAGGTATGTTACTCATTCCTTCCTGCAGCTAATTCAATGGTCAAAACTTAGGGAAAGAGTCATGTCCCATCTTCTTTTGTTCTAGATCCAGTGGGATCTAGGGAGATCATTTTATCTCCACATTTACCGACATTATTAGTCTCTGGATAACACCAATATGAGTGCTGCATACCCTACAAATTCAATTTCCACCATATCCAATATATCTAGGCCATACTCCATTGTTCCTTCAAAGTACCCTAGGTGCACGTGAAAGCTTCTACTACTACCTAATGTCTTACCTTGCCTCCATGTAATAATTCCTAGGGATGAACCCCTAATATGTAATTTCCGTACACATAGGGTCGCAGCCAAGATATTTGGGCCCATGCCATTGTATAGTATAAGCCAGTGGCTAGAGTGCTTATATGATTTCAAGATCTTGTAATGTGTATCATGCATATTAATCAAAATACATCATTGTTGCATATCAATCAGATGAAAGAGTATGAGAGGACTAAGAACCTTACGTAAGAGGGAAAAAGGGGCTTAAATTAGAGATATTATTTAATATTCCATAAGGCCCAAATCTTGAGATATCTTAATCTAAGATTCCAAGAGAGGAAAAACATATACAAGTGGAGCTCATGAAGCTTCATGAAGACAAGTGTCCGGGCTTGGGGATCTCACCATCATTGTGGGAAAGGTTCCTAGAATTTTACCATATCCTCAGAAGTTGTCACTCCATTCAAACACCGAACAAGAAAATATCTGGGAGCGCATTGATAAGTAGCATCAATATTGTGTACCGAGAGGAGGTGTTTATTCATGTAATCAAGAATCGGGTTGTCGCCTGGCTATGCCTTGTGAGATAATTGTCAATATTGTTGCTTTGGTGCACTGGCAACATCTACGTGGCTCATACTTGCATGTCCGCCTCCTGCTACTAAAAAGCTCAAAGGAAGTGGGAACCAAAGGACTGCTGAGGATAAAGAGCACACTTCTTAGGTGGTGGGACAAGCATGGGAAATGAGAGTTTGTATTAGTTGCAATAGTTGGCACCTTGACCTAGGATTAACTGTTGAGTATAAGCCTTAGTCTGGCCTAGGAAGCCTTCCCTTGTGGATTTCTAGTCTCATCTCAGGGTGACCCATTATCGAGTTCATTAGAAATAGAGTCTATGGTTGGGAGGGAATTCCCTAAGGTTCCATGTAGTTATGTTGTTCAAAATATATGTGTTCTTATGTGTAATTACATGTTTTATACTATGTGTAATATATTTAATTTGTCATTGTAACTGTTACTTATGCATGGCTTATATATGTTGTAGAACTCTGCCGTGTACATATGTAGGTCTCTGCTAATAGGGATGAAAGAACAACATTGATGTCACTGCAATAACCCACGGGCTAGGACGTGACACAGGTATCATAGTCTTGATCTTGAGTATGTCGTAGATTTGGGGTCGCTACACTCCACCACAGCCATAACCCATTCAAGGTGTTCACTACAAAACAAAACATGGACTCCTCCACTTTACTTCAAAGCCCTAAGGTTACTTGTGAGCACACTTATTCCCTTCAATGATCCCATTAAGGATACTTTTCACATCCATCCGATGTGAAGTCTTACATCCCATAAATGAAACTAAGGACATAATCGCTCTAATGGAAGTAAAATTTTAGAGACCTGAGAAATGTCTCCTCCTTTGTAGTCCACTCCCCTTGGGAGAACCCCTAACCAAACCTCCCTTGGAAATTCCCTCAATGCTTCCATTTGCCGATCTTTATAGAACCACCTTTAAACTCAATAACTAACTTCCCCTAATTCCAGACCATCTCCAAACATCATTCTCATGATTATGGTAAAATCTCCACCATGATATCCTCCATACCGCAGGTTTGTTTCCTTTAGAAACCTGAAGGCTCAAAATCTAGAAACCGATCTCCTCACACCTATATAGTCCGGCCTCGTAGGTCTTCTCCAACAGCCCTAGGGAGCTTCTCCAACATGCCCTCTAGAATTCTCAATAAAGTTCAATTGAACAATCAAGGCTCCTACCGGCGTGGAAGGGGCTCTTATCTCCCCATTTTCACCTGAAGGCTTCTATAATTCTCTGGAAATCACTAGGGATCCAAATTCAACCTTCAAATCTTCCTTCTCCTCATCCTCTACCACTAGGTATAAATCTCTTTAGACCTATGCTCTTTTCTTGGGAAAGAAACCTTGGCATCCTTTCCAAGTGTGCACTTCTACATACAACATCCTTCTTAATACTAAACTCTAGAAGACCTAAGGACTGCCTCCCTGCACAGCTTGCTAATGCCCACATCCCTATGTGCTACACCTGTAATAAAAGTTGTCACTATCATGCACTAAGGCTCTGCTGGTTCACTCCAACCTGTATAACCTACTGTAGACCCTATTTGCTTGAGCGAGTTGTATCTGACTATATTCCTTCATCCGAAGGAGATTTTTGGTTCTTGAACTCACTGCTAAATCCATTATCCCTCCATAAATCAAATTGAAATAAGTTTTTTCCAAGACCGCAAGTACAAACAAGAAATATAAAAAATCTAAAGAATTACTAACTCGAGATGTAGTGAATAGTACCAACTCCGCTACTAGGTACTTGCCATCATCACCAAACTCCACATACAAACCTCTCGAAATCCAAATTCTTAGACTAGGAAAATAACTTCATGTTATGATGTCATATAACAGATGCCCCACTATACATACCACACAACTCATAATCATACTGTAAGGAAGATACCAATAAATCCTTCTTGAACTTAGAGGAAAACTTGTTCATTTGAGTTTCAGTTGAGGTTGCTACCTATTGTTGTTGTTTTCCTTTACCCTTCTTCTTATCTATACATTGTGATGCGTAATGACTGTACAAATGTCAACTGGGGCCTGACTCTCAAGTTCCTCTCTGTGAGGTTGACTCCCATTTTTTTCCTACCCTGTTGGATTCTTTTTACCTTTTCCTTATTTGACTCCAATTCGAAACAAACCTAGGTTCTCTTTCACCATCCCTCCTGCATAACTCTTTGAATCCATCTCAGCCTCCCAGGATACCACAATCATCCCAAAGCCTCTCAAAGTTAGGAATGTTTTCTTGAGCATAGATACCTTTGAAAAAATGGTTCTAGTTGGGAATCCATCGAGTCCTGTGTTCACTAACTCTACATCTTCAACCTTCTACCTAATTGCTGTGTGTTGATCATCGCTGTGATATTCATGTAAGGTAACCTAAGATTTCCGTGCCCTATATAAATAATACTATGTGGATCCGGTTTGTTCTCGGGGTCACCATCTTCATGCCAGCAGTGAATTTGGTAGAGACTGACCAGGGCATTGCACATATCCTTTGTTGTCTTCCTCTTGAATACATGAGGGATCAAATGATACTTATGGAATCCAAAGATCATTTCTATTTCACTTCTCTCTTGTTGTGAGCTACCAATTTATGTGGATCTATAGGCAAAGTCACAACATTCTTGATAATATCCTAGAGATCATTCTCTTTTAGTAAGAGTGTAACCCTCACTTTCGATGATGATAAATTTGAGGCACCACCCAATCTTTCAAACCTGAGGCACGTTGTTGCCATCTCTGATATTTATTGTGGAAACTCCCAAATCCGAAAATAAAAATTTGAAACCCTCTCACTGTTGGTCCTTCTTTCCCTCGCAGTTGATTCATCGTTGCAAATCCTAGAGAATCTCAATCAAATAAATAAGATCTGATATCATGTGAAAAATTCATCCCTAGGTGACTAAAGTTCTTATGATATCAATCAAACAAGTAGATTGTTGGATTTAAATAAACACATATATAAATTTTAGACCATATCATTAATCACACAATATATGGAAATCAAATAGCGTAAGCATAAAATCAATTACACACATACAAAGGTAATTACTCCTTTCAAATCAACTTTTCATTCCTTTAAAAAACTTAAAAGGAAACCTCCACATGTTTCCCAAAAAAAAAACTCTTCGCGGTTACCTAAAATCACCTTGAACTTGAGCTACAACCTACCAAGATAGTGTACAACATGTTGAAAAACTGTAAAACAATATTTTCTATTGTACGGCATTATAAAGTGGATTCCATATGAATGTATGCTAATGTATTATTATGTCGTAGACGTATTGGTACGTAAATGTCCTAACCATTGTTGCCTAGAAATGTCTCTTCTAGCTACCTACTCTCCCTCCCTATGTTTCTCAACCTGCTCAATTACTCAAGTGTTGTTGTGTTGTTGTAGTTTTGAACTTCTCTATCTTAATATGTCTTTTGTACAATTGAGTAGTTTTCACTTTTAAAAAAAATAGAGTTACTTTTCAGTCTCTAAGATATTTATGTTCCATTTTCTTCAAACTTGTGCAAAAGTTCATGTTCAAGCTATAATTCTCAATAGAAATATCCTTTAGTCCTTAACTCTTGAATTAATTGGAGTGAAATTTTATGCATACCTTTACACCCTACACAAGGGTCAAGTCTAATTTGAATTTCATCCCCTTTTGTAATTTTCCAAATCAACTAGTTGCAAACCAGATGGAAAGCATAGATATCAACTTTCCATGTTATTGAGGCATTATTATGTTGTTTGATGGGATTTTTTATCCACCAAGTGTTTATTTGCTTCTCCACTTTCGCTATCACAAGGCTGGAAATCACATTTTTTATATGTTTGGCTTCAAATAGAATCCCAAATATTTCAAACCCTATTCAAGATTTGTCACCTTAAAAGGAAATAGTTGAGCAATAAAGTAATTTTCCTGCTCAGATATTCCCCATAAAGTCATCAAAGATTTTTCCATATTAATGCCCACTCTGGTTTCTTTACAAAATAAATCCATGATACCGTTGAATTTATCAATGACCCTTATGGTACCTTCAAAAAATTCAGAATAACGTCTACAAACAATAAATGTTTGATATTGCATGAAACTCCAGCAAGAACCCCTTTTATATTATCATTTCCTTCTACTTATTTTAGTAGCCTACTTAAGCCGTCATCTATTAATAGAAAAAGAAGGGGGGATAGGGGACAACCTTGTGTGAGGCCCCTCCATGATCTGAAGAAAGGTGTTGTTGGTCCATTTAGCAAAACAACAAAATACAACAAGGAAGTGCAACTGATTGTCTAGGCAACAAATTGGAGACAAAAGCCTAAATGGATAATAACAAGTGTAATGTAAAGCCAACTCACCCTATCATAAGCTTTAGATAGGACCAATTTCATCACCATAGATCTATGATTTATGACCTTTAATGAATGCATTCATTCTTGTGCTACCCCAACTGCCTCATGAATTTGTGTCCCCTTTAAGAATCCAAATTGTTCTATGCAGATTTGATTTGAGAGAACACTTTTCAATCTTCATGTTGGGGTCCTACCCTAATCCCCTTACTTAGATACTTTATTAGTGTTTGAGGTCACCTTCCTTGAATAAGGCCCATTAAATAATTAGTTAATAGTCGCATAGTCACACAGTAATAAAGGCTCCCTTTTAGTAATAAGACCCAAATTAGTTGGTCGACCCTCATTATAAAGGGCCC
>SNQJ01S0257265.1:9520-21979 GCA_010110895.2 Picea sitchensis
ATTGATGCATCCCAAACAGAAATTTAATACAATCTTACAATCTTGCAATTCTAGAAATTACTTCATTTCTACACAGGAAACATAATTTTTAATGAGATGTTCCATTTAATGGCTTATGTAATGTGAATGATGGACTCCCAACTGTTCATGTACTGCCACACTTTGCAATTAATTCTAACAGTGAAATCAAAAATGAAATCAAAACAATAAGTACATGAAATAGAAATCTATGCTAATAATTTACAATGAGCTTACCAAGATGGATCGGTGGGCCCTTGTCGATGCCAACATGGAAGATTTTAGATCAGAAGATGATAAATTCTAAGAGACACAAAGGGTCCTTGAATTAAACTTCCATTGATCTTCAACAAATAAATTTACAAAAAGAGTTGGTTCAGAAATCCAATTTGCAACATACTAATTCCTCTTTCTTCAAGAACCAATCTTACATAATAATAATAATACCTCCTCTACTCATACCTATGAGGCCTTATTTATACATAAAATCCATGGAGAAATGGATGAAACCGAATCCCCAAGCTAAGAAAACAATTTTTACAATTTTAGGATAAATCCCAAAAATTTGTGTTTTTTAACAATTTGGGCAGATTCGAGTTAGTCCCCCACCCATATCTCCCAAACCAATTCTAATTTTGAAAACTTTCCCACGTTTTACTCAATTTTCCATATTCTAGACAAAACCCATGTATTATAATTTCTATATCAGATACCATATGCACGAAAATCGAGGCACAAGTTGGCAGTTTGAGTTTTTTTGTTAATTTTGGCATAATCATTCCCCATGAGATGGAGGTCCACACGTGAGATATGGGTGAATTTTGACTCACGTTTCCTCATGAAAACATCGTTCTGGACAAAACCCATGAGCCCGATTTTCTTCTAGAAACATTCAAAAATTTTGAATTATGTCTAGTACCGGATTAGCATAGGCTGGTACCGGAATAGGTGGAGCCTTGGTATTGGAATAGACTGGGTACTGGATCATGCTGATTAAGAGTAAAATTGATTAGGATCATACATAATCAAGAATTTAATCGAATTAATTCAATAAAACTAAACAAATCATGCTTTAATCATAAGTTACCTCTTTTGCACGTGAACAAGGTCATCAAGTGTATTTATGGAGGAAACAATCAATTAGATACACATGGCATATGTAAAATAGGTTCAGATAGGGGGTAATATAGGGCATTATAAGTGTCAAAATGGAGACTCAACATTCCCCCATTCTTAAGTCATTGCATGTCCTCATGCAACAATGATCTTCAAAATTTCACAATTGATGATACTCCTCACTCGATCAAGCATTCCCTGAAGTTAAGTCTTATCCAATCTGTTTTCAATCAAAGTTAGGAGAAAGGGCTGGATTTGACTCTAATACGATTATAGGATAGTGGCCAAGAGTTTTCATAATGAGTTTGACTAATAGGCCCCCCTGGCTAGATTACCTTTAAAACAAAAGTGATATAAGCATAGTTTAGATATCATTTGAAGAGAGGAACGCATAAAGGAATACATCCCAGGATGATTAAATCATTTCAGATCCAAGTTTTTAGAGATGAATCTCTTCTTGTTTAGGTAAGGTGAATTACACATACTGAAGGTTCCACTTCTCGTGCAAACCTATTTTTTTAAAGTTAGAACTCTAAAGTGGATACTTGAAGGTTCTTAAGAACATCATCCGAGAGCTATAAAGGTCATCTCCTAGCCTTGATTTGATAGTGATTGCTTCAGAATGAGACCCAAGGGTTTTTGTTCAGTTTTAAGTGTGCCACTTTATGTTTTTAAACTCCCTTTACCCGGCATAGCCCCGCTGCCAGCAGGCCTGTTCAGTACCCCGACGGGTTTACCTTAGTACCATACAAGAATGGCACCGCTGCCAGCAGGCCTGTTCAGTACCCCGGCAGGTTTACTTGTACTTCCTGATACTTCCTTTTTATTATATTACTCAAAAGATTTAGAATAATGTATACTATTCATTGGCAGTTTTAGAGTATAAGGAAGGCAGGTGGTACGAGAGTGTTTTAGATTTATTAGGCACATAATTAATTGTTTGCAATTATCCCAAGGGTGACATCATCCACATTCAAATTAAATCTCATCTATTCAATGTATAATGGAACATCTCAGATAATGACTAAGAGGTCCCTCTAGTTAATCCTATTAGGGTTCTCATGAAATTTCATTGTGGTTTTGCAAGGGTGGTCCACCACATGAGGTTTTCATCAATACCTCTCAAGAGAAACTTGTAAATATAAACTTGGATAAGAACTTGTTGAATCAACTAGGTTAGTATTATACATAATGGTGTCACCAATTTTCAATGGATATTTCAATTAGCAATCACTTCTTCAAAATAATGAGGTAATAAGACAAGTGCACCCATTATCATATAGAGCTAAATGTGAAAAATATCTTCCTAAAGGGAGAGCAAGGATGATTCATTTAGGGTTGAGTGTAGAAATGTAGGAGGAAGATGCACATGAGAGTAAAAATAATTCAACACAAGACTTAAATGATCCTTGATAGAAAGAACATGAAGAGATTATCCCATACCTCGAATTACCTAAAGTGAAAACAATGTTAAGCACATGACAAAGATCATATCACTTTGGCATCAATACCAGATAAGTAATGGAGTAGGTTTCTGCAGTACCGGAACAGATAGTATTGGAACAAAGTGACATGATGGATAATTTTTGCTCATTCATGGCGACAACCACTTCACAAAGGAATTTAGTGATAATATACGAGGAGATGTATACGAGGGCTTGAAAACATTCATGATAAGGAGCGTGCAATAATTGAGAGTAACCATATCTTTACTGCATAATTAGTCTAATTCCTTTAGTAAAACAAAAAATGTTGAATTTATATGTCCTAGTACTTAAATTGAGCAAAAAAACTTGAATATATGATTAGAGCTACCAGCACCTTATTACCAGTACCGGATGGATGCAGGGTTGTTCTTCAGTACTGGAATAGCGTAGAGTGGTGGTTCAGTATTGGAATAGCATAGACCTCCTCCTTTGGTACCAAATGAGCACACAGGAAATCATCAGTACCAGATGAGAACAATACGCACAATAATGTTGTTCAATACCGAATGAACGTAGACTTTCTATAGTACCAAAATAGAATGGTACCGAAATTTTGGAAATGACTATCAAATCTCAGCACTGAACATGTTGATTTGGCCTCACCGACGGAAGTTGCAAAAGAATATGAAGGTTTCAACAACCACTCCCCCATGCCTAAGGTTTTGCATGGCCTCATGCAAACAATGTGAGATGCTAAAAAGGGTTGCTCAGAGAGTTGTGAACACCTGCTAAAAACAAACCAATAAAACTAATTAAAACTGGATTTTTATTCATGCTTACAAACAGAAAATTTAGGGAAAATATCAAAAGTTGAATTATTAGCTATGAATAAAATGGTTTGGAATTAGCATTTAGTTTCAACTTATATTAAAAATATCACTGAATTGATCATCCTTGTGAAATAGTGGTCTTAAAATAGATAGGTAATGATAAAGCACGAATGCATCATTTTTAACAACTTAAGGAAAAAGAAGAATTTTGAAGAAATAGGTCATGAAGCACTCCCTTAAGTGTTATCTTTCATTGACAAGGATGCCTTCTCCGCTTTTGAAACCCTTCCAGTATCATGTGTGCATTTGAAGGATGAAGAGATTCCCTTCTCATAAGATTCCAAACAAAATTATCATAACTTTTAGAAAGAAAACTACTATAGGTACAAAAAATCTTAAATCGATTTCTTTATTAGCTTTTGACATTCTCATCTATGAAAAATATGAAACATATGTTGCATTGCAACATTTATTTATTTATTTACCTATCCTACTCTAATTGAACAAAAGAAAAATCCCTTCAAGTATAGGAATACTTCCAGTGAAGCCATGTGCGTAACAGGGTTAGAAATATATCCATACTCAGGTTTAAAAGATAAATCTTAATGCATACCAGATCAAGCAATAATGAAGAATAAGAGAATGGTGTGACCTGATAACTAATTGAAACCATATTTCAATAGGATCACTATATTCTTGTTTCCCTTCTTGGTTTAGGTCACACTGAATGTCTTCCTCTACCATGCTATGCAGATTATCCTCTTCAAGATGATTGTTCTTTGGAGTACATACAGGATTTGTTGAGAGGCATGCTAAGGACTCCTCAATCTTAGGTTCCACTGGTTTCTCTCCATTGAATTATATCCATGATTCGTTATTCCCTTCAACAAATTGACAAGAGGAATCTGAAGGGACTTCTAAATCTTCATGTGAATAGACAACTAGATTCTTGACTGCTGTGAAGATATGCTCTTCCTGAGAGGCAGATATCCCAGTTGCTGCCAGAATGTGAGAAAGTTCTTGGAGGAACATTCTTCAATATCTTGATCATCCTTGAATTACTCTAGTTGGTTGATGATCCTTGTCTCACAACACAAATTAGTACTCGGGGGGTTCTTACAGCACCCCAAACATGATTTATCATCAAAGATCTGAATTTTAAAACTATTTGCGAAAACAAAACACACCAAGCTTGAACTCCTTGTGTTACTGGGACCCTGCTATCACTAGGTTATCTTTTCACACAAGTTAGCTTAACATGAAAACACAATTTTGCATAAAGGAAGGAAAAACACACTTGCATTAAAAGAAGAGAGGACAACCTAACTTTGGAGCAACCCCACCAAAGTGGATGTGTGGGCTCTTCCCGCACATCTTACTGTATTCTCTCCACCCTTAGGTCATCCATAAAACCAATCCCAAACCATTAAAGAAATCTGATTCTAATACTACCTATTATCGTTTACAACTCCCCGGCAACATCGCCAAAATGTTGGTGCAATTATTTGCATAATATATTACCAAACATAAATTATCAACTGGGATTCGTAATCAGTAGAGTTGATGCACTATATGTGTCGATAACAGATAGGTTCCTATGTCTGATGAGTATAGCTTAAAGAAGAAACATTCAATAACAAAATACTATGTTTTCAAAGATAACACTCTTCACACAATTCATAAATTAGAAAGCAAAACTTGCAATCATGCACTCAAAAGATTTTGCTCAGATAATGCCTTGTCCATTTACAAGCTCATGAAGTGGAAATATGGAATTTGAATCTTTTATCTATAGATAATATCCTTAACAACAACTAACAAGCAAATCTGGGCACACTTCAACAATACCACTCCAAACTTAGAAGAGAAAATTGATAACAAAACTTCTCAAGCAAACAGTGAATCGAAAGGTTCTTTCTTAGGTGACAAATCTGTTCATTAGAGTCTCATGAGATGAAGCGATGAACTTAAGATCTTGTTCCCTATGGCATTTGAAACAACAATCAACAATCCACTTTATCCACTCTTAGAAAGAAATCAATCATAACCCTATTAATGCCAATCAAATCGTGTAGTACAAAAAATAGTCAATATAATTGAGAGGCTTCATTAAATGGTGCATGAAGGTGAGAGATGAAGTCTGATCTCATTTCCTGTAACAACTCACTTCAAAATCGCAAGAAATTATTATCTAATTCTGCACACATTTCAAAATCAATTGATGCATCCCAAACAGAAATTTAATACAATCTTACAATCTTGCAATTCTAGAAATTACTTCATTTTTACACAGGAAACATAATTTTTAATGAGATGTTCCATTTAATGGCCTATGTAATGTGAATTATGGACTCCCAATTGTTCATGTACTTCCACACTTTGCAATCAATTCTAACAATGAAATCAAAAATGAAATCAAAACAACAAGTACATGAAATAGAAATCTATGCTAATAATTTACAATGAGCTTACCAAGATGGATCGGTGGGCCCTTGCCGATGCCAACATGGAATATTTTAGATCAGAATATGATAAATGCTAAGAGACACACAGGATCCTTGAATTAAAACTTCCATTGATCTTCAACAAATAAATTTACAAAAAGAGTTGGTTCAGAAATCCAATTTGCAACATACTAATTCCTCTTTCTTCAAGAACCAATCTTACATCATAATAATAATTCCTCCTCTACTAAGACCTATCAGGTCTTATTTATACATAAAATCCATGGAGAAATGGATGAAACCGAATCCCCAAGCTAAGAAAACAATTTTTACAATTTTAGGATAAATCCCAAAAATCCATGTTTTTTAACAATTTGGGCAGATTCGAGTTAGTCCCCCACCCATATCTCCCAAACCAATTCTAATTTTGAAAAATTTCCCTTTCTTTACTCAATTTGCCATATTCTAGAAAAAAACCCATGTTTATAATTTCTAGATCGGATACCATATGCACGGAAATCGAGGCGCAAGTTGGCAGTTTGAGTTTTTTTGCTAATTTTGGCAGAATCATTCCCCCTGAGGTGGAGGTCAACACGTGTGATCTGGGTGAATTCAAACTTATGTTTCCTCATGAAAACATCGTTCTGGACAAAACCCATGAGCCCAATTTTCTTCTAGAAACATTCAAAAATTTTGAATTATGTCTAGTACCAGATTAGCATAGGTTGGTACCGGAATAGGTGGAGCCTTGGTACCGGAATAGACTGGGTACCAGATCATGTTGCTTAAGAGTCAAAGTGATTAGGATCATACATAATCAAGCATTTAATCGAATTAACTCAATAAAACTAAAAAAATCATGCTTTAATCATAAGTTACCTCTTATGCACGTGAACAAGGTCATCGGGTGTATTTATGGAGGAAACTGTCAATTAGATACACATGGCATAGGTAAAATAGGTTCAGGGTAATATAGGGCATTAGAAGTGTCAAAATGGAGACTCAACAATGATTTTCCCTTTACTCCAAATGTCTTGATTTTTCAAACACTTCCGCACTACACCTTATAGATAGCCTGCGGAAACCTTTGATTTCCGCACCCTGCTGGTTTATTTCAGTGTGGGATTTATGCACCCTGCCTGTTCCTGGCCTACGGAAACCATTCATTTCTGCACTGTGTTATACTACCAGCCTGCGGCGGTGCTTGAGAAATTTTTTGGGTTGGGTTTTGGCCTCTGTTGTTATCCAGTTTTGCTTTAGTCAGCTGGAAAAGGATTTTTAACGCTAGTTCTTGAGTTTTTTTTACTGTTTAAGCTTTCTCTTGATTGGTGTCAGAGATCGAACACCTCACTTTTGATCTTTTTCCAATTTTTGTTTTTTGATTTTTATCGACAAGGATATAATCTCTGGATTTGTGTCTGAGTGATTGTTCAATTAAAAATATTTGATTGGATTTGAATTTTTTGGTTGGTTATAGATTATGGATTGCTTAATGATCAGAAGACCATTTTGTATTCACATGTGAAGAAACATTTTCTTGTCATTTTTTATTTTTATCTCCATTGAAAGATCGATTTGGGTGCTTGTTGAGTGTTTTATTTTCATTGATTTATTATCCTTTCTTAGTTCCATCCCTATTTTGGTTTTTTGAAAGGAAAAAATTAAAGTCTTTTAGTCTTTTAGGTGATCATTTACACAAAAAATATTGGCATTCAAAAAATTGAAAGAGAATGAATAGTGAAATTATATTTTCAATGATTGTTTGGTATTACATTCAAAGAAAAGGAATTGTACATCGTAGTTCACATTGTTTCAGAAAAATACTTTCTCCCTACTGTAGATAGAATTCATCGAACGAAAGTTTGCATCATTCATTTCTATTTGCACATTATTGGGTCGAAGTCTTACCCAAAATTGGTTTCACTCCCATCTACCTCTTGAGTAACAACAACCTCTTAAAACCATTGCAAAATTTAAAACTCAAGTAGTAACTTTTATTTTCTAGGGCTCTTTTGCACCAACATTAACTGGGCTAGAGCTTTGGAATAGGCAGTGAGACACACTCTCCAAAGAACAAAACACACAATAGTATCTTGTGATAGGGAGTGTTCAAATCCATTTGCAACATTTTGTCCTGGGAAGCCCTTCTCACACAAGGGTCAACCCTGAGGTCACATTGAGATTGGCAGAGTTACTCACCCTGATTTGTTGGTCTCAGTGTAGATATTGCACGTATTATGGGGGTCTCTTGAAGGTATATCCACAATGATGAGTGGAATCCTCTCAAATTTATTTCGGGCTCGATACCCTGCACTTGCTTGTGGATCAAACTGTCGATTGTTTCCCCAAACATCATTGTTGTTTGTGGTAAATTTAGTAGCCTATCTTCTTAGGGTTTTACAAAAGATGACTGTGAAGGGGAAAGTCTTCACGGTACCTGGAATCGACGTTGGCCAGACTCACTTGGACTCCTTGGAGGGTATACCCACGATTATGTGTGGGAGCTTGCATCAAGGTGTAATTCCATTAAGCAGGTCATCAACGTAAATTTTCCACCCTAGCCCAGCCCCTTCTCATCTCGGTCTCACAATGTTGGATTTCATCACCAACTAGTGATTTCGAAATTAGAAGGTTTTGTTTGTTTGGTTTGAACTCTAGATTTTATTAGCGAGTGTTTTTTGTTGTCATAGTTGGCCATAGATTTTTTTCGCAATTTTTTTTGGTTTGGGCAATATTGACCCTCCACGTCGTTCACATAGAATGCAAGGCCTACCTATGGAAGATCCGAAAAGTTATCGACCCTTGCCTACTAATCCATCGAAGGGCTCTCTTCAACAGAGTGAGTTCAAAGACACTGCCACTCTACGAGTGGAAAGAACTGACTCTCTAGACAATTTCTGAATTTCTTCCTCTCTAGAGTCTTTTTGACTTCCTCATGGTTCCAAGAGACATATTCTTCGGCTAAATTCATCTGGAGATCTTGTTGTTCAAACTTCTGGACTACCAACCAGACCTTTCACAGGTCCTGAAGGCCAAGATATTTTTTGGACTACTGACATATCTAGACGGGATATTTTCGGAGCCGGGTCAAGTGTTGATATACTCATCATACCCAAGTCACCCGAAACATTTCTTGAAGACGTGATACCCCTAGATCATTCTCCCATTACAACTGCCTATTTGTTCATTGGTTCAGACACCCCGTCATTTGGTCCTAACTCAACCATCCCTCTTCAGATGGCCCACTTTACAATGGTCCCAAATGCTACGAATATTCTCACCAAGACTACGGTGGCTAGCCAAGCTCCCATTGGCACACCTCTTTTGCCTAGGACTTCATCGTCACTTCCTACTAAGTATAATGCATTGAATGCTTCTATCCCTATCCCTACTCAGGTTCCATCCAGAGCATATGGAGATTTTTCTCCTTCTAGTCACAATCATGTTGTTAGTTTCATTCTGACACTTCCTCAGCCCCCCTCCGAAGGGTCTTATCCATATTTCACCAGAGGATCCGACCCTAGTGGTATTACTCAATATTTCACACCTAATTATCATATTCCTATTGGTGGACAATTCAACCCTGGGGGTCAATCTCAACCCCCATTTGGAGGTCAAACCCTAATTGGGACACAATCTTCGATTGGAGGATGACCCCCACCCACCCCACCTTATGGACAAAACATATTGGCAGCTTTAGCCCAGTATTGGAATTTTCTTACTCAGGGTAATACTCGATCGACTGGGGGAAAACAGCCTCAAGTTAGATCTATCATACCCCCTAGTACAGGCCAACCATACCTCGGGACTTCCAATCCCATTTGGGGTTCAAACGCTCAATCTAGTGTCCCTTTCCAAGGGAACATCCCTAATCAGTACAACCCCATGGGCTACCTGCCTCCACACCAACAACCAAATCTTCCAAAATATTTGCATCATATGAAAACTTCTTATGGTCCTATTGGTATACCGACACGACTTCCTCCCCAAAGTCACCAGTACCCTCACATGAATAGACAGTTACCCTTCTTAGCCACTTTGGATTTACCCAACTTGTCTAGGATTTTGAATGACCCTATCCATCACTCTCCTCATTGGCCCGTCATACTGGCCAAATTACCATCCGACATTCCTAAGTTCGATGGTAAACCGGGGGAGGATCAAAAAAATCATGTAATGACTTTCCACCTTTGGTGTTCATCCAACTCTTTGATGGATGACTCCATTCGGTTACATCTTTTTCAATGAACTCTCATGAGTTCAACCGCGAAGTGGTATATAGAATTACCACGAGGCTTCTTCGCCGAATTTAACACCCTATCTATGGATTTCCTCACTCACTACCAGTTGCCAATCCATTATGAAATGGGAACTGATATCTTGAGTTCTTTCAAGCAAAATAAAGCCACTCATATCTCCGATCACATTCATGAGTGGAGACGAAGACGACGTTTAATCAAACTCGATCTTCTCGATCAGTTATTGGCAGAATGGTTCAAAAATCCTTCATGAATGAAATATCTAAAGACATTTCCATGGGTGGAGTTGTCACAGAAGAATAGGCTACCATTTGTTCCCAGTACCTCGATCTCGTTTATTCACAAACAGGTACTCTTTACGATCTTCTCCCTGATGCACCTCATCCTTCTACCATGACCACCTCAATGACCCCAACAGCTTCTCATGTTGTTGATGGTGTGATAGGTACTTTCCATTCTCAACCTCAATCTGCGCAGACCTCTCACACCACTCCCAAATCCCATGCTTCTAATGTTCAAACTGCTCTGACGCCCACTCCTCCCATCGATAAAACTTCATACGTGAACGTTGTTCAATCGACTCCTACCGGAAATAATAAATCTAAAAAAGGGAAGGGTAAGAATAAGGAGGATAAAAATAACAACCCACAATCCGACAAGACCAAGTCACAACCTGTTGATGATAAGGACAAACACAAACCCCGCTATCCTTTCCTTATCTGTGGTGATGATCACTATATGAAGGACTATCTGAGACGTGCCGAGGTCATGACTTTCCTTCAAAGGACCCCAAAACCTCCTACACCTGTCGTCTTGTCTCATCCCTTCCCTTATCAACAACAGGCTCAATTGGTCATCCATGATCAACCTCCTATGTACTTATGTGTAACGGTGATTCAAAGAAGAATGACATGACACTTACCACTCGTGCCAAAGATTTCTCCAAGGAGAAGGTTGACGATATACCACCTTCATTGGTTCAACAATATCCCTCAGCTCCACCTTCCAATGGTCCTCTTCATATCGAACGACAAAACCTCGATATAGTCCTTCGACCTCCTCCCAAGGGTGTGGTTAGAAAGTATTCTTTCAATCCTCATGTGCATGCTTCCTAGAACTATAGTATTGTAGAGGATCTAGCGCAAGCACCGTCTGCGATGTCAGCTCTCGAAGTCCTTCATAGTTATCCTACACAATGGAAGGCACTGTTGAAAGATATCAGTGGAATCGACCCTACGAATATGAATTTAATAATCTTTGACTTGGAAGATCACATTCCAAGGTTACCCCCTCAGTTCGCATTTCAAATACAAGTTGATTTCTCCGACAAGAACATTTGTAGAATAGTTATTGACGAGGGTGCCTCGACGTGTGTCATGTCTATTTCATGCTGGAAAGCCATTGGCTCTCCTTCCTTAACTAAATCACACAACATGCTCAAAACCTTTAATGGCTCTGGCTTTCAACCCTACGATGTACTCCCCTCGTTGCCTATTATGTTAGAAGGCAAAATGGTCAACGTTTAAGTTGAGGTCTTTGACGCCCCTCTCGATTACAACCTTTTACTTGGTCGTAGCTAGATCAATTCCATGTGTGCAGTCATGTCTACTCTTTTCCATATCATGTGTTTTCCACATCAAGGAAAATTAGTTACAGTAGACCAACTGGCCTTCTTTAACTCTGATACACGTACCAACAATGTACCTTCCATTTCAAAGACACCCCCTGGGTACGAGAATGTTGATGTGGGTCTACTAAAAGATTCAAATTTAATGGGTACGTTTCTGATCCCACCACCCTACGTTCTACCTCCTTTGGTTGCCTCGATTAATATGATTTCCACCTCTGTCCGTGAAACTCTCACGTCTTCTGACCCATGGATAGTACACGAACCCGGTGATTATCTTCACTATGGTGACCAGATGCCTTTAAGTCCAGTTGAATCCTCTTACCAAGCCATTCAATTGGATGAACCTTCTACTCCCTCTCTCGGTGATTCGTCTCCTGATCTATTTCACTTTATTTTTCCCACGGACGAGATGATTATGTCAGTTATGTCAATGGAAGATACCCCTTGGGATGATGGGCATCATCGTTCCATTCTCTTTCTCGAACATCACACCATCGAGAGTTACCAACGGATCTCGACTCCATCGATTGTTGTCGTTATTTCTTCGGTTCCTAAATCCACACACGATGTGTTATGTAGTGTAGCCATTCACTACCGAGGTTTCCAATCACTCTTAGTTTACCTTTATACATGAAAGATTACATAATTCGTACTGAAATCATAAGCAAATTCTTTTAACATAATTAAACACACTCAAACACAGAGTAAAATATATGGGTACTACTATAATTAATC
>SNQJ01S0257267.1:1658-12458 GCA_010110895.2 Picea sitchensis
ATCCAAGGTGTAGGCAACAAGGAAAACAAAACTTGAAATGAAAGAACAAGAAATACAAACCACTCACAATGGCACAAGGTGGAGCCAAGCCTTCCTATTTTGTGCCAAAGGGGGTTGGAAATGAAATAGGCTAAACTAAATCACTCCTAGCCACACAGGCTTGTCCTAATGACAAGTGGGGCAAAGAAAAAGTAAAAACTATGCAGAAAATTAAATATACAACCTAGCCTTACGATTTTGGGGGGGTGGCTTTGCCAAACTCTCACCCAAGATGTAGGCACTAACAAACTTTACAAGAACGAAAAATTAAGTACAAGAATGTAAGCCTCAAAGGACTCTCGAGAGCTTGCTACAATGCTAGAATGATAAGAGAAGGGTTGGGAATTGTTACCCAATCAAAAGAGAGGTCCTTGGTGTGTTTTGTGACTGAAAATGGGCAGCATAACCCCTTCACCTGGTAAGAACCTGCAAAAACCAACAAGCTATTGCCTGCTGGAAATGCTGCAAAACACATAGAAAAGTTAAGAAAATTCCTGTTTTTCAACAGAAATTTCCTACATATAAATTTCAGAAAATAATATTGATTTTTTAACCTATCTAAGAGTGTTAGCAAACCAAATTTGATATGAAATGAACATAAAATAGATCTAAGAAAGAAGAAAGAAGAAAGAAAGGAGTTTGAATTAGGTTATGAACGAGAGTTTCCAACTTGAAGCCAACCTTACAAACCAATGAAGCAACCTGCAACTTGTGAAACCGAAGTGAGATGAAAGCAATAGTTGATAAGACAAACAAGTAATAGAAACTAATTTGCACTACCTACTATCCTATACAAATGGATCTAAAACTACACTATTGTATGATCTATCCAAACAAACTAATTTGCTTTAGATATTAGCTCTAGATCTCAAATATGGAAAATACAAGGAACAAGATCACCTCCAATGCATGTGCACCAAGACAAAATCTCACGAACACCAAGATCCTCCAAAGCTCTTTCTCATTAACCAAATGAGGAGGTTGTAGCAACTAATTGCTCCAAGCTCCTCTCCAAAATGGAGCAAGAAGGAATGAAAGCAAGATGAAAGATGAGAGAGGGATGAGGTAGAAATTGGGTAGCATAACAATAGCTCAAGAGAAGGTGTGGAAATGAGTGAGGGAGGAGTTCTATTTATACCTTGAGAGGCAAAGTGACCCCTCTTGGATCATTGCCAAGTGTCCACCACCAAGCATGAGTGAGAATCCCAAGGAGATGGCGCAAATCTAGGGTTTGGGTGAGGATTGATGAGGTGGAGGTGAAGTGGTGGGTGTGGGACATGGCTATTGGGTGAGGTGGAAGGCTAGGAAGGGCGCACCACTAGAGGGAGGGTCCCACAACTCATCAAAATGCACTTTCTAATGTTTCCACATGAGGAGGGGCGCAAATCCTCCTAGGGGGCAAATTGGTTTGAGTGGGTAATGTGTTTAGGGGGTGAGAAATGGTTAGGAAAGGGGTTGGGTAGGTTAAGAAATGTATTTCTCATCACTTTCCACCTTTACTTTCATCCATTTGCTCAAAAATTACAAAAATGACATTTTTCCCTATGTCATGACTTAGCAATTAAAATTGTTGTTTTGATTGTCTGAGACTCCTGGTGGACAAACACCTAGCAAAAGTTGTTCGACTGAGCTGAAATTTGGTCCAAGGGTGTAGGGGGACTCATTCCATTTCTTTTGAGCACAAATACCCCTAGCAAAATCCCAAGGACCTAGTATTTACAATATTTGCTCAAAAATAATTAAAATTAATTAGTTAAATTACCCAACCTTAGGCAATTTTAATTAATTAAAAAAAACCTATCTAGACTCTATGGAATTCCGCGAAACTTTTTGAGATGTCTTACATGGTCATTTACATCATTCCTGAACACTAGCTACCAGAGGATGAATCCATTAGAACGCCTTTCACCACTTTGGAGGAATTATTAACGGTGGAGTGAAAAATTCAAGGGAGATTAATAAGGCTGAAAAGCCAAATTAATAACCTGAGGATAAAAAACACTCGGTGAAAGGAACTCTCCTAATGAAGAAATCCTAAGGTAACTGACCTAACTATGATCCATGCAAACCTATTACATTATTATCCCACGCAGGGGAGTGGAAATTCCAATTACAAAAATATGTGCTGGAGGCCAAAAATGCCTTGTAGAACCAAATAGTCTCTGACTTGGTAGCATCTGGTGATGCATATCTTCATGGTACATGGAGTTGACCCCCTAGTTGAATAGGCGGTCAACAGGTCCCAAGAGTAAGTCATTGGGCTAGTAAGAGGTTGGGTTAGGTCTTCCATGGTGTCATCTCAGGCCTCCAAAGGAAATTATCATCATCCGACATGTGGGCCCTGGTATCCAACCTGTGGGTTTCAAGCCCCAAGGAAGCCCAAGCTAGGCTTATTCTTCCAAATTTGTCCACCAACTAGGTCCTGCAAAGACAATGAATATGCCCTCCAAGGATCTCAAGTCAAATGCATTATGATGAGTAAATCAAATCAATAAAAGAGCCATCCAAGCATGTACATCCAAACTACCTTGTCAAAATAAACAAGTGCTCAAAGACCTATTTGGTGAATCATATCTCAAGTTTAGGAGTGTTCCCAAGCAGACCTTTCTCTAAGTCATGTGGATAAAGTGACATTGATGGGGGCAAGACACTTGGGCATGGGGTTCATGACATACAAGGGATTGTAGTGTCTCATTCATAGGTGCCTTTGTAGAGGGTGTGTTGCACCTTCGTTTTCAATGCAACCTTTTTCCAAGCCCATTTATTTCCTTTTATTCTTTTAAGATGTTTCTAGGTTGAATCCAAGGTGGGGCTTCTACCTAAGCATGAAAAATAGTGCCCACCTTGATTCTACCCTGGTCACATCATGCTTCCCCAAGTTGAAAACATGTGTGGGGCTTCTACCTAAACATGAAAAACAGTGCCCACACATGCTCCACCTTAGTTGGCATTTGTATTAGTTATTTTTCACGGGTCCCATCAGTTTCTTATGAGAGACATTTCATTGTACTCAGGATCCCTGGGCGAGCATCTAGAAGGTTCATGATTGGATTTTATCTTTTGCTAGCTACAAGCCTCTGGGCCTTCAACCCCTTCTTCCCATGAAATGAGGGACAGCCCCTTCTTGGGTCAGTACACCCGAAAATCCCTAAAGGTAAGGAGATGAGGGGATGATGTGTGGAAAGTGACAAGTATGGTCGGGAATGGCACGATGACTCATCACGAGGACCTCCCAGTAGCATACCTATCCCAAAGGTGACCCACTTACTAGGGCGCAATGTCAACCACCAAAGTGAAACAAGGCAAAAATCATAATGTCCAAGCAGGCATTGCATAATCAAAAGCAGTTTAAAATGAAACAAACTCAAATGCATCAAATATTGAAATGACAGTCACCATAATACTTGTAGCTCATGGAGCAAGACCCAATGTTTTTCGGAAGCCAACCAATGTTGTGGATACTGTTGTGATGAATTTGGAGCTGTGGTGGCGAGGTGGGTCTCTGTCTGTGCAAGTGGACACTGTTGGTCAAACTGTCTCTCGGTACTCCATTTCTGCAACTTGAGGGCCTCAAGACATCATCTCCTTAGTTATCCCTACGAGATGGGGATAACATCTAGCTCCTACTTGACGACATGTACTCACCGTAGAGTGCATGAGAACCACAACGTCTCCTGGTGAACCTGTGGCTTCACTGAAACATAAAACCGTAAAATTTAGGGTGGTTCTGTCACCCTTCGTCCATATATGTCAAAACCAAAAATGACAACTAATCTAGAAAATAAAATTTTAGCATTTTTTTTTTATAAATCTAAGCTAAACATGAAATCAATATGCAAGTAGAGCAAAATGAAATATGAAATGTAGCTAAACTATCATGAGCAATCAATATGCAAATGCAGGAAATCAAAATGACCTACCTACTTATCTGGGGCTTGGGCCCTGAAGGAGTCAAGTGCCACCTTGAAAATAATGTTTGAGGAGGGATCCATTTACCGGTAATGGCATCCTCCTCCCTTCTGTCGTGGATAAATAAAAAGAGTTTGGCCCAAATATTTCTTCTCTCTTGTAGGGCCCCAACTAAAGACTGTCAAACTTTTGATGCATTCTAGGTTTTTTTCTCCTTTTGTCCCACATTAAGACCTGGTCCCCTTTCTTGAAATTTCTTTGCCTTGCTCTACGATCAAAAGTACCTTTTACTTTTTCTTGGTTCTTTGCCATTTGATCAAAGGCCATTCTTCGAGTTTCATCTAATTCCATAAGTTGGTCAGTTCGCCCTTGCAATGCTTCTTTATCCATGGCAAATTGTTGGGCTATTTGCAGTGCTGGAATCTGGAGGTTTATAGGTAGGCGCGCTTCTAACCCGTAAACTAATTCAGAAGGGGTTTTCCCGGTAGAGGTCTTAGTAGTTGTGCCCTCTGCCCACAAGGCATACTTAATCTTGCTATCCCAACTTTTCTTGTTTTCCCCAACAATTTTCTTTACAATATTCATGATGTTTTTGATACTGGATTTTGCTAATCCGTTTCCTTGGGGATAATAATTTGAGGAGTGTGAGAAAGCAATTCATTGAGTGCCATCGAGCTAAAAGCTTTGGTGTTATCCGTGGTTATCTTGACAAGAACCCTGAATCTAGTGATGATTTCTTTCTCAAGAAACTTCATCGCAACCTCTTCTGTTGCATTCTTTGTTGGGATGGCTTCCACCCATCTGGTGAAGTAGTCAGTGGCGGTCAAAACCCACTGATCACCATTACTAGAGTTGTCCTTGAACTCGCCAATGAAATCCAGTCCCCATTGTTGAAAGAGTGCTCTTCTATGACGACTGACTTAAGGGGAAGGGCATGGAGGTGTTGTTTGTCGACAAAGAATTGATACAGTTGACAAGATCTGACGTACTGTTGCGTGTCGGAGAAAATAGTGGGCCAAAAATATCCCACCCTCAAGATCTTATGGGCAGTAGTGCGAGTTGCAAAATGGCCTCCACAATGCCCTGAATGAAGGTCAACCATTAACTTGTCAGCTTCTTCCTTATTCACACACCTGAGGTTCACCCCATCAGGGTTCCTCCACCCGAGACTGTCTTCTGTCAAGCAATATTTCATAGCTTTGAGCCTTAGGGCTATGTTATCGCACAGTTTGTAGCAAGGATAAAAGGCTTGAGGTTTGAAGGTTAAATTGGCGTAACAGGAACCAATCCCACCACAATGGGATGGTTCATTCTCTTTAGGGTGGTAAGGCCCAGGGGAGATGTCCCCGGTGACCTGGGGTTTTGAGAAGGCAAAGGATTACATGATAAAGTAGCTATTCTCCCCTCACATGTCACCACCGAGCAGATAGTTCGGCCATAAGGCCAATAAAGTAAAACCCCCCAATGAGATATACCCGCCTGAGACAAAGCAACAACAAACTGATACGTGCAAGCTAGCTCAATGGGTTAAATCAACGACTATCTGATAAACATATAAGCAATTTGACAATAAATATTGACGAAGTCAATGTTTATAAAATAAAAATGAAAATAATATCACTTCTTCAATAAATGCTGGAATAACGTGGCATTCAATGCAATAAATCAACACTTTATTCAATTAATGCCTTTAAACCATCATTCAATTGCTTACAAGGAAAACGTTAACTGCACAAATGATAATATAGCTAGAGATGACGACAACAATAGGTTAGTTCCTAAGCTAGGGTTAGTAGTTAGGGTTTGATTCAAGGTTTTGAGAGTTGTTGTGCTCAAGTTCACTTCAGACAAGAGGTCTTTAGATTAGTGCCTTAGGATAGTACGCAAAAGTCAAAAGTGAAGGACGCAAGAGTTAAAGGATCAAAGGATAGTACGGATAAGGACTAGAAGGAGAAGTTTTGAAGTGTTGCTAAAGCAAGGCCTCAAAATCAAAACCCTAGGGGAGAGAGGCTCACCTTGGTGTAGGGGAACTAGGCCTCGGTGCTCTCTCCTCTCTTAACTCAATGGCAATGGCGGCTAGCTGAGAAAAGGGTAATAAACTAAGACAAGAGGGTTTGAGAACAAGGTGTTGCTACAGCAAGGCCTTACCAGCAAAACCCTAGAAAAAACGACTCATCAGGGTGTAGCTAAACTAGGCCCCGATGCGTCTTCTTCTTTTTAGCTCAAAGAAGTAAAACAACTAGCATATGAAGAGGGGGAAATAAGTGTAGCTAAAGCTAGGCTCAATCCTCTTCAACATGAAAGAGTAGAGTGTTGCTAAGGCAAGGCTCTATCTCTTTCCAACAAATAAAATGACTAAGAATCCTGACAGGGACATGAGACAAGGACCTACAATGTGTGCTTGCCCCCTAGGGTTTATTCAGCAAATTATAACCATAAATGCAAGAGAAATAGAACTACAACCATTCAATTAAGAAGTTTTGTAGAAAATTACTTACATTTAACCAAGAAAGTCAAGTAGCAAACCCTAGTTGTAACACCTTCCACCAAGATAAATGCCAAAAATGCCAAGAAAACCTTCCTTCAACAAGTGCGCCTCACTATTTCAGCGAAAACCCTAGAATAGGCCGCAAATTTCAGACCTCACCAAGTGGTGAGTGAGAGATGATGAAAAAATGAAGGTGAAAATCCTTCATTTATACAATACCATGACCTAATTTTACATTTTAGGTCATAAAAAGGCCGACAAGGCCAAAATACTAAAATCATACTGTTTTACATTAAATGTTTAAAATTAAAACCTAATCAAGCTAAAGAGAGACGTCAAGCCCCTCTAAGGGAGACGTTAGACCCTTCTAGGGCAAATGTCCATCTGCCAAAACGCCCTGCCCATCTGCCAAAATGTCCATGAAGCAAGAATGACGTCATGGACCTCATGGGTGACGTCCTATGCCTTCCAAGGCCAACATTCCACTGAAAAGGGCACAACCTCCCTAGGTCAAGCTCTGCCAGGGTGCCTCTGGTGGAACGTCCTCCTCTTCTTTGGTGCAAAGCCCTTGATCCATCTCTATCCTGTCTCTACCCCCTGATGGGATCTCAACATCCATCTGATGGGCTCTTCAGCCCCATGGAGGTCCGAACTGATCATCTCCCCATGTGTACCAGTCCAAATGGTACCTGTCCGTCGGGCATGATCCTACACATCAACAACTACGCCCTCCATGGGCTCATCAGTCACATGGATCATAGCAATGTCAATCACATGTCCTCATCGATATTATTAAACACGTGCATAAAATCCCTAATACATTAGTCAAAGCTCAAAGACATTACACAAGCGTGCAATACACATTTGGAGAGAAAGACAAGGCGTCCTATTGGGCTATTATCCATTGGAAGAGGAAAGTTTCCAGAAAAGGCCTCATCTAAGCCATGTGAGTGGGTGATGTGGTCAAGGGATGTCCACGCATCTGGGTGCAATGAGGGTCAAGGATGCAAGAAACGTTACCTGTGGGTGCCTTTGTAGAAGGTGAGCTGTACTTGTCCTGGATGTAATTTTTCCAAGCCCATTCTTGCCTTTTATTCTTATTCTTTTTATTCTTTCATTTTTTATTGTTTTTTTTTGTTCAAGAGCCAATCAAGGGACACTGCCCGGGCGTGGTGACAGCGTTACCCACAAGTACTTTCACATAAATGAGAAGGTTGGCTCATGATGAGACCCCCTTTCCCTTGGCCATGCAACCAAGAGTCACCGCCTTGGCGTGGTAACCAGCTAGTGGCAATGTCATACTGCTAGGTACTCATGGACCTAATAGGCTGGCCCGTGATGAGACCCCCTATCCTTTGGCTAAGTCTTGTTTTATTAATTTTCCGGGTCCCTCTTGTTTCTTGCTGAGAAGCCTTTTATTGTTTTCTCAGGGATCCCTGGGCGAAGCATCTTGAGGTTTTATTGTTAGGCTTTTATCTTTTATCAGCTTGCTTTTACCTTCTGGGCCTTTCGCCCCTTCTTCCCACGAGATAAGGTGTAGTCTTGTAAATAGGTCAACCCAGTGCCCAGACAAGCGGAATGGGATAAGTGAGCGGGAAACAAGATGAGAAGGTGGTGCTGTGATGGGAGCAGATGATGGCTTTTCAGAAATCCCCCCAATGGCAAACCAAAACCTACAGACACATGCTTGCCAGGGAACCCTGTTAATCCCCCCAAACATGGTCAAGTGTGCAAGTGTAAGATCCAAACAATCGTTAGAAATAAAAGGAATAAGATGCACACATTCAAGTGTTTTGCTGATCAAAGTGACACATACCATGATACCTGGACTAATTACCTCATGGAGCAAGAACCATCTCCGACACAGGACGAAGCCAATGGTGATGGATGCTGCTGCTACTGACAAGATGAAGATGCTGGAAAAAAGAAAAGGGGGGCCCTCCAAGGCCATGCTAAAGTCAATCATGCTCTGGGTACTCCATGTCTAGGACCTGTGGGCCTTGAGACATGATCTCCTAGTTATCCCTAAAAGTGGGGGATAACATCTGGCTCCAATTCGGTGATATGTGCTCATCATAGAGTGTATGAGAACCTCAACATCTCTGGCATAACCTGCTAACCTGCTAACGTGCTCGATCTCAATATAAATATCAGTAACAAAATTGGGGTGGTAATGCCACCCCAGGATATATGAATATATAGACTGAAACAAAACAATCAAGTGTGAATGTGAAAGCAAACTAACATGCAATGCAAATGGTATAATACATGAATGCAAAAATGCCTATTTACCTGCACTTACCTGTTGGCTGGATGTTCGATGTAGTCAAACGACCAGTGTAACCAATCCAACAATGTCCCACAATACCTGCCTTTGTGCTTCATCATAAACCAAAACAGTGATAAGTCAAGCACAAAAATGACATGGGTTAGAACATATATCATATCATCAGAAATCACAAAGCCTAACTCATGGAGGCGGGTGGGTGGGATAAAATCTTGCCAAGTCCATCTTTGATGAAAGTACTCAATCCACTTCAGGAAGGGGTCATAAAATGTCCAAGGTTCAAAACACTGACTCGGAAGGTCGACAAATTGGCTACCTAGGACGCCCTCATACTCTGAAGCTTGGGAAGGGATTGACAAAGATCTAGCAGACGACTGGCAAATTCTCGAGGGGAAGTTAAGACTCTGAGATGGTAGGCTTAAACTTGTAATTCTTAACCATCCCTCGAACTCTAGAGTTTGCCTTAGAGGAAACTCAACACAAAGGATATAATTTCCAACTACAATCTTAATGATACAACAAGGTAAAGTAATAAGAGGTGGCTGGAGAAATATGTCATGAGAATCCTTCTTTAGGCAAACATTGTTCTCACTCCTATAAAAAAAAGAGCATAGCGGTGGGTGATAATCATCTTCATAGAATAAATCCAAGTGCTCGGAAGAGTATTCATCAAAACCCTCAAGGTAAGATCGAAAATCATTAGGAAAACAAGGTACTAGGCCAAACTCGGGTGTTTGGTGAGCATCGGTAAACAAATCATCCCCTTGTTGCCATTGGTCAAAATCAAAAGTAATCTGATGTGATAACTGTGAAGGCAACAGTTGGGATTGACTTTCAATGTCATAAATGGGGTCCACATCAAAACCAACTATATCCCATTTACGTCTTCCAACATGTATGAACTCATCAATATCAACTATGTCAGTATCAGTATCATAACATGGAGGATTCAAAACACTTGAAGGCTCACCCATCCCCACCCCTTTTTCTGAATCATAAAGTAGACAATTATCAAAATCTTGGAGAGGAGGGTAACTTACTTTTTCTTCTTGTGCAGGAGCTCTGAGGAATTGGGTGTCTTCAACATGCATCATTGTTTCATCCTCATGAGTTGTCCCTTCTTCTTCAATTGTATAGCAGGGAAGATCTACTTCTCTCGGGGAAACCACTCCTTTTTCACTTTCTGAATCAGGGAACAAGGTATCATCAAAATCCTGAAAAGGAAAGCAACTAACCTCATCGTCTCGCTGTTGTGCAGGTGGAACAGGCTCGTGGAAAAATTCATCAGAGGGAGGAGCACATGTTGATTTTTCATCATCTTGTTCGGGTTTCAGCTCCTTAGCTGCGTTTTCAATGATCCCTTGCTCTTGGAAAACCTCATCAAGAGCTTTCCCCTTAGTATTTTGCTGGTCAATAACTTGTTCCCCTTCTTCTTGAGAATCAACAGTAAAGGTTTCAAGGGAAACTAGAGCGTCTAAGGTATCTTCATGATCATTGATTTTGTTTCCTGGGGAAAAAACGTTTTTTATTCTAGAAAAAAGATATTTTCCTCGATTTGTACGACCATGTTACCAGCTTCATGGAGCGTCTTTGGGTTCTTTTTACTTAGGAGAAACTCTAAATGCACCAAGAGTGCATTGGTAAAGAGATACACGAGGTCCTTGTCCTCAGGATAATGGTCTCTAGGAAGCCGATACAACAATCTCTCAAATCTATTCCGGAAGTTCCAAACAGTCCCAATTTCACCTTGTTTTGCGTACTGGAGTTTTTTTAGCAATGTTTGGATCTCTTCCAATTTTATATCCCACTTTTTGAGAAAGACTTCTTCCAACTGGTTCATGGAGGTGATGCTAGCATCAGGAAGGTCATCATACCATTTTTTAGCATTCCCGTGAAGAGTGGTGGGAAAAAGTTTCATCATTACATCTTCGGCATCATCATCGACAGGATGGAGTCCAAAATAAGAATAAAATTCATTCATATGAAAGTCAACTCTTTCCCCATTGCTACCAGTGAATCTAGGGAGCCATCTTTCGGATATCGGGGGCATTTGTTGTGGGTATTCATCTTTGGGATT
>SNQJ01S0257268.1:0-12458 GCA_010110895.2 Picea sitchensis
GCCAACTCATCAACTACTTGTCTCAACCATGTACTCAACATGTAACTCAACCAAAAGCCCTCATCAATTTCATCATCCAAATATGATTTGTAGCTCTGTAATAGACCTATTTTATATGATCACATTCTTGCAAACCTTCCTTAATTTTAACAAGAAGAGACTAGCATTTTCATCAAACGTTTCTTTAGTCTCACATGCCTAGTTTTGAATTAGTCAACAACCCTAACTTGAAGTAATCATAACTGTGTACCTGTAATGTATAAATATATAAAACTGATACACAATGTTCTTCAATGTGTTTTATGAAATTCCTCCAAGTTTCACTACTTAGAACCTCTCGGAAAAGGAGTTATAGCAAAAATGGCATACCTTGCTAAATTCTGGCTTATTCTAGAGAGAGACCTTGTAGAGCGTGCCCCAAATGGAATATTTGATGAATTGATATGAAAATATTACATATAATACTAAAGACTATAACCTAACCAAAAAATTTGGTCTCACTAAATTTGGTTCTGTTATGAATAAGTTACGACATTTTTACCCGAAACACCTGTTTTTGACTAGTTTAAGGACTAGCCACAAACCCTATTTTCCATGGAGTGTAACTCCCAAAATACAACGACCCACAAGCTGAATTGTTTAACAAAGATACTTGGATATTTTTTCTCAATGGATTAACAATTTAGTGGTCTGAACCATTATAGAAAAAAATTTATAGCGAAAATGGTGAGATGACCTGTAAATAACATACCTTAGAAAGCACCATCAAAACAATTTATCCTTCCTTGCATTTCGGCCTTATTTTCTTCACCTTCACTCATAATTCTGGTTTAGATATCCTTGGTTACCTCATAAACCTATATATATTCAATATTCTCAAGTGTGTGTTAAATGAGAGAGCCTTGCCTCTTATTTATACTCTCCAAGTAGCTTCCTTAAAAACATCTTCTAGGTCACTTGGTCGACTTTCCCTTATTTTAGGGTTAACCCACTTCTAATTTCTCCATTAAGAATTATTGTGAAATAATTTATTTTGTATTCAATTTAGTTATAATACACTCATCCCTTCACTTTATTATTTATCCTTTAAAAATATCTTAAAACTTTGGCTTCACTTTGACCTTTTGGGGCTTCTAGATGACATGAGGGTCCTCCAACTTCTTAAGGCCATAACTCTCAGAGCCATGAGGGGTTATGTGGCGTTCTACATACCACCAGAATGGAATGACATGTACTATCCATATAGATTAGTATTATTGAAAAAATATATCATAAATCATACCATTACCCATCAAACAAACTTGGGTCCATTACCCAAACTTGGGGTCTCCAACTTCTCATGGCCACTTAACTCTCTAACCGAGGGAGTTATTTGACGTTCCAAATACCACCAGAATGGAATGACAAGAACTATCCATCTAGGATGGTTTTCCTAAAAAATTAATTTTCCTTCATCTCATTATTCCAATTAATCATGGGTTCTCTTACTCATAAGCGTCTTCCCATGAAGGCTTTCACCATAGGGGACCACTTTAGATTTCATCCATATTTACTTCTTATTAACCATGAAAAAAATAATGCTTCATATTTACATCCAACAATATTGGTCCATTAACCCAAACCTTTGTGCTATGGGTTTTTATTCAAGGGTTGACATCAATTCCAACCAACCTTAATCAATAATCTCCCCTTTGGCATTGTGGAAAAACTATGATGCAATAATGAAATCATATCACTCATGCTCCCCACTGGAACCATGCCTATGTCCTCTACATCGATAAATCTCACCCTTTGTCATCAATGGGAAAGGGTATCTTTCAATGTAGCTACTCCCATGCAGGCTGTCCTCTTATGGTGCTTTCTCATTTGTACATCTAAGACATATAAGGGTAAAGCATTCAAAAGAATTTCAAAAGCATTCATTTTGGAGTAGAAATAGCTCAAGTCTTTGGCAAAGATATTCAAAGGCTTCCTTGTGGAAGTGGATTTTTGTAAATATGTCTACCACTTGTTCTTTTATGCCCACATACTCAACTTTTATGTTCTTTTTACGCAGCTTTGTTCCGTAGAAAGAGGTGATACTTATTTGGAATGTGCTTTGTCTTGGAGTGCATCATTGGGTTCTTTGAGATACATATGGCACTATTATTATCACAATATATTGGAATGGGCTCATCCATATTACTCAACACATGTATATCATCAGTTTGTTTCATCAATGAACACATTAGTACAACATTTTGTTTACATTTGTAATATACTCTGGCCAGGTACGTAGATAAAGATACCGATGATTGTATCTTTCTTAACCATGATACCAAAAAATCACCCAAGTAGAGCAGCTTCTACTCCCTTTGGTGCCCGTCAGTTATCAATACAACACCTTTAATCTGCATTTGCGTGGGAAATAAGTGATATATCTTTTTCTTTGAATATTATTATCAAACTGCTTGTTCCTTTGAGATGCTCGAAGTCCTATTCCTTTGCTAATACATGTGATTCCTTTGGTGCTACTTGAAATCATTCCACTATACAGCTTCTGCGTTATACAGTGCGGATGTTGTCACATATAGTAGGCTACCAATCATTGACCTGTATTTACTCTGATCTAGACTTTGAATCATCATTTTTACTCAACACAATTTACAGCGGTTTTCCTTGGGGGTGATAACTTCGTTTGCAATCTTCCATTCAGACCCTCTTTAGCATTTCTATGATATACTTGGTTTGAGAAATAAAAAATTCCTTGGTTGATTTGGCGTGTCGAGAGTCGAGAAGAAGGATAGTTCTCAAAGTAGCGGCATTTCAAATTCATTATGCATGTCTTACGCAAATTTTTGGCGGCTTAACTTTGTCATCATAACTACCAAAATAGCTATCCATCAACTATAAGAATTAATTAATAAAATATTACCTTGACTTACCTTGATGTAGGGTTGTTGTTTGCACTTCCTTTTGAACCACACTGCTGCTTGGATACTTATCCGGTCTAGAGTAACATGCTCTATAGGCTTTTTTTTAGACCATACAAGACCTTCTTTAATTTACACACATAGTCTATGTTCTCAGACAACTAAAATCCCTTTTGGTTGTTCGATTTAGACTTCTTTTTCAAGTTCCATATTCGGAAAAAGATGATTTTAAATTCTTATGATATGCTTTAATATTATTGGAGCATGCATAAGCTAAAGAAAACAAATTTCTTCCATTAAACAGCTGGGGAAAATGTTTCTTCAAAATTCAGTTCCTTCAATACGTGCATATCCTTTACATACCAATCTAGCTTTTGTTCCTTGTAACCTATCCATATTCATTCAGATTATTCCACGAGAAGCCATTTTGTGTCTATTACATTCTTATTCTTTGGCCTTGAACCAATTTCCAAGTGTCATTTTTTCTCTATTTGATCAATTCTTCATCCATGGCCTTATTCCAAATTCATCCTTGTTGGATTCTTCAAAATAGTTTGGTTCAATTGTAGATAAGGTGCTAGGTGTGTTTGTTGGTGAACGGATTTTTTCTTCCAGTCCACCCAACTCCTCCATCTTTGTTTCCAATAATCTAATCGAAGGATGATTCTTTTGTACTTGTTGTTTGTAGGTGTCTTTGGAGATAATTGTTGACCTTGCTCTTCTTCTTACATTCGAGATTCTCTTCATCTTCATCTTCCTCTTCACTTCTTTTTCATCTTCATCTTCAAAAGTTTGAACATTGATTTGTTTTTCTTCTTCCTTTGATTACGAATTACTTTGTTTCATCAATTGTTACGTTGATTCTTTCCCACAAATTTGTTTAATCTTAGATTGTAACACTTGTATGCTTTCATTTTACTTGAGTAACCAACAGAATTCCTTTGTCCACATGAGAGTCAAACTTTCCCCGTTCGCCATCTTTGTCTTTTTTGATTCTTGGCATTTTGCTTCCAAAACTCGATGCTCCATTTTCTAGTCAGAACCTTTTCCATGGCTTGTAGGGTTTTATTGGTGTTGGGCATTACTTTTTTGGATGTGAACTATTGTATGCGTGTGTGTCTCAAAGAATATCACGTCAACTTTGGATCTATTATCGTTATTCGACCCATTTCTTGTATTGTCATGTTCTTTCTTTCCAAAGCTGTTTGTTGGGGTGTCCTAGCGATGGATGATTGCCTTTTTATTCCATGATTGTTCGCGGTGGTCATATACCAGGATTCCTTTGGGGTGAATTCTCCTCCATTATACGATCTTATGCATTTGATTCTTGTATCCATATCATTTTCAACCATTTCCTTGTAGATCTTGGGAAGTTTTAAAAGTTAGAAGCTTGTTCTTGAGAAAGAAAACTGGAGTCGTTCTTGTATAATCATCAACTAATCCGCATAAATTATCTCTCACCTTTTAAGCCTTTTGTTGTGGACGTCTAACTAGATAAGTATGCACAATTTCGAGTGGTATTTTTGTTGTTGGAGATGTTCGTTTGATTTGATCATGGTCTTTGTTTGCTTTCCCTTGTTGCTTGTGATGCTTGCATAAAAGTGTTGGTTGGTTTTGCATTGATCACAGGGAATTTCTCTGATTTATTCTCTTTTGATGACTTTGAAAGGTTTATCCAAAATGTATGTGACCCATTCTTACGTGCCATAGCCAACTTTCATCTTCCTTTCCTGAATAGCACTTTTCGTTTCCAATTTTGCTTAACACATGTTGCTTAAAGTTCTTACTTGTTGTAGCGACCAATTTCCATAACCTTGTTTTCTTATATCACACTTTTGTGAATTAAAATTAACTTTATGAACTTGGTCACAAATTTTACTCACACTTAAAATATTATATTTCAAATCTTCTACAATTTAGAACATTTTCTTCGTTTCGTTAGCGTTTAATTGATTTGTGCCTTTTCAATTTTGGGAATAATCATTTCGAAGGAGACCGATCCATATATTTCCTTTCATGATGTAAGAAGAAACTTGTCTCATGTGTATGTTTGGGGCTATCCACTATCAACATACCAATACGTTTCTTCTCTTTAGCTTGTAGAGTGATTTTTCATTCTTCATTTGCTATCTTGATATTTCTTTCTTATCCGTACCATTTTCTAAGGTTCTTGTTTGTGACTATGTTGGGGTTCTTTGGGAGGGACTGTCATAATGCAATTTTTGGCCATGTGTGGTAAAAGTTATTTCACTTTTACCATTCCACTTTAGTGCTCAAATATTCAAACACGGTTATAACTTCTTCTTCTTTGTGTTTCACTGGGTATTCTTGAATAACCTCTTTGTGTATAGCTCTCAAAGAGTATTTATTGTTCCTGTTGTTAGCTCACGCAATTTACAACATGTCAAAATTATTACATGCATAACGCAAACCAAAATATATAGTTTGATGCCTGGTAGTTAAATATCTTATGAAAGAATGTGCTCTTATGAACCCTTCTTCCTCTTGAGCGTAATACATCGTTGTTGATTCTAAAATCGAGATCTTCTACGATTGGAGTGTCCCAATAATCTTCCTTGTATATATTTGTATTCCCTTTGATTGTTTTATGCATAAATTTTGGGATTTGTTTCTTGCTCTGTTGTTTTGGATATTGATCCCTTTTATATCCGATTGTATCTAAAGATGCGGAATTGTCATGATGAGGTTTTTTATTCTTGATAATGTCATCCAGGAAGTTTGAGCTTCAATGCGCGTATTTGTCTTCTAAATATTCTTTCTTAGTGTGACAAACTCTACTTCCGGGTTTCAATGATGCAGCCGCTTTCCGCTTCTAGATGTTCTTTGAGTGCTTCTTCAATTCTTTTATCTTCTTCCTATTTGAACCTTCAATTTTGTGATCATTTGTTCCTAGTTCTTGAGTGTCTTTTTTCTTATCTAGTTCTACTTGTAGTTTCTTGTTTTCTTCTTTTCTCTTAGATACTTCTATAGGTCCATTAATTCTTCTCGAGTCAACATGCCTATTCAATTTCTTTATTCATATAGGCTTCTTTGGAGTCTTCTTTATCAATGTCTTCTACTACCATGGAATAGAACTCTCCACATTTCCAACTTTAATCACTGACTTCATCTTATTTTGATGATGAGATGTCTTCTTGAATTACAAAAACTTTTTCTTGAAGAATTTATTTGTAGTTCTTTTACCTTTATATGTTTGTTTGCCTTTTGGAAGTAACCTTCATCATTTCTCTTTTTCTTATGGGGACATTTGTTAGAAAATGACCAATACCATCCTGAATTAAAACATTTAAAAGGAATCTTACCTCTATACCTACCATTGGACACTTATTTAGTCTTTTAGCCAGTTGGCCACTCCTTCTTCATCATCTTATGAGAAGTAGTTGTTTGCTGCTATATTATTCTTGTTCCTTTTTCTTTTTGATTTGCTCTTTTTTTGGATGCTTTGAAGGATGCTTCTTTTATACAGTTTTTCCTATTAGGTTCTCATCTCATATCTTTGTGAAGATTGATTGAGTTCATCCATTCTTATTGAGTTTGGTCGATGTTTCTTCTAGTGCTGATATCTTAGGGTTGAATATCATAGGAAGATCTTAGTAACTTTTGAAAATTACAGTTCTTCAATTTCTTCTCAGTCCCTATGATTGCATTCAACTGCTTCATCATTTCGTAGAAGTAGGCTATGATATCTTTATCTTCCCTTCATTTTTAGTTGTTAATTAACCTATGTAAGTTTGAAGCTTTTGTTGCTTTGACTTGAATCTCCTTCATAAATTTTTTTGAAGCTTGTCCCAAATCTCTTTAGCCCGGTTACAATGTGCAACTTTGGTGAATCTGGTATCCCACTAAGACCATTTAAAAGAGCATTTTTGGCTTTGGAATTATTCTCACGAGTTTTCTTGCTTTGTCATTTGTTGGTGGGACTACTGGTGATGTGTATCCATATACAATTGATTTCAAAACTTGAAATCCCCGTTACCTTTATATGTCTTCATCCTTATGCTCCAAAAGCATACTTTTCCATCAAGCTGTGGTATTCCATTTTTTATCGGTTAGGTACTCTCCATGATCTACCTTTGATTGGTTAAAGCCCGATTTCTGAAGGAACCTACTCTGATACCAATGGTTGTATTACTTGAGAGGTGAATCAATAATGGCGTAATTATAATCCCTTTTTCTTCAATTGTTATACCAATGTAGAATTATTATCCAATAATGAAGCGATGAAATAAACAATCCACATACATACATAGTACACGGTGTTTTACATGGAAACCGTCGGGAGAAACCAGCAGATACTTTTGATATATGTCTTGAAGAAATTACATTCATTGGAGCACCAATATTTTGTTTTCCTGGCGCTGCAAGCTGGAAGGGCTCCAACCCTCTAGTTTCTCGAGCTACAACTTCCCTGAGGGAAGTTCCAAATCCCTAATTCTCTGGCTGCAACCCGGAAGGGAGAATACAACCCTATGTTCTTTGGCTACAATAGGAGGTGGCTACAACCACTGTCCTTGCCCCATCCTACCACCACGGAGAGTAGAATGAAAGTGGAACCAGCGCCACACTTCTCCGATGTGATATATACCACTTTGTAAATGCGTACCAATAAATGCAGACATGCATCAATCGGCCATCAGCACGTACCTCAACTTGTAATCAGCACAGTACCATAAACAAGTGCATCAACCATGCACCACCACGTATAAACAACCTTTAATCAGCACGCTAAACAAGTGCATCCAACCATGTACCAAATTATGTACCAATCGTATGTCAACTACTCAACCAACATCATCAACTATACACCTCATGTATGTACCAACTCATTAACTACTTGTCTCAACCATGTACTCAACATGTAACTCAACCAAAACCACTAATTTAATTTAGTCATCCAAATATGATTTGTAGCTCTATAATAGCGGGTGTATATGATCACATTCACGCAAACCTTCTTAACTTTAACAAGAAGAGACCCCAGCATTTTTATCAAACTTTTCCTTTAGTCTCACATACTTAGTTTTGGATTAGTCAACAACTAACTTGAAGTAATCATAAATTTATTTTTGTAATGTATAAAGATCTAAAACTGATAGACAATGTTATTCAATGTGTTTATGCAATTCCTCCAGAGTTTCACTACTTGGAACCTCGAGAGAAAAGGAGTTATAGCAAAAGGAAATGTCATACCTTGTTGAATTTTGGCTTATTCTAGAAGCGACAGGCTTGCTCCACCTGAGAATATTTTCTGAATTGATATTAAACTAAAATATACACAAATGGTACCCTACTCAACACATTTTGTCTCACTAAGTTTGGATCTTTTTATGAAGAAGTTCACAGTGATGTTTACAGAGCACATTTTGACTCTAGTTCGGGACTAATACAAACCCTGTTTTCCAGGAGTGTAACTCCCAAAATACAATAACCCACAGGATGGGTTGTTTACCATAGATACTTGGATGTTTTCTCAATGGAATAAAAAATTTAAGTGGTATGAACCATTGAAGAATTTTTATGAGTGAAAATGGTGAGATGACACATAAAATGTGTACCTTGAAGCACCATCAAAGATGTATCCTTCCTTGCATTTGGACCTTAGTTTCTTCACCTTCACTCAGAATTCTGGTTTTAGATATCCTTGGTTACCTCCGGACATATATATATTCAATATGATTAAGTTTGTGTTAAATGAGAGAGGCTTACCTCTGTTTATATTCTCCAAGTTGCTTCCTTAAAACATCTTCTAGGTCCCTTTGAATTAGAGCTTTCCTTATTTTGGGGTTAACCCTTCTAATTGTTAGATGTTTAATGGGTGTATATGCTTGTCATTTATAGCAGAAGTACAGCAATGAAGATGGCATGAGTCACAGGAAGATATGAGGCCGGACACAGGAAGTATTTTGGGAAGGCCGTAGAGCAACCTACGATAAGATCGAGGAAAGAGATAGTCACGGAGGGATGTTTGAGGTATGTTTACCGCCTTGTGCGTATGCTTGTCATTGATGGAAAGAAATTAAAAACAATAATGATAGATTAGTACAAAAGCGATGATTAGCAACCACAGTGATATTTAGGAAGGCAAACAGCATAACCAGAACAAACGGAAGATAAGTTGAGGTTAGTCGAATGATTAAGTCCAGTAAATTTTGTAAGTATTTCTGATGGATTGGATATCCAAAATTCCAGCGAATGAGGGGTGGAATCGTTATGAATATAAGCATGCTAAAGGAGGATATCCTCGGGCATTAGATCTGATGCGGGGTCAGAATATGGATTGATAAGGAGGAGAACACACTGCACGATCCTTAAGAGAAATCTGAGGTAGAGGGGCTCACAGCAGAAATCCGGTATTTGTCCATCTCGAGAGTTATGTGGACCATTGATCCGACTCACTGGAGTTTCATGGATCAAGAGTTGGAGGCATCAGAACTTGATTTACTTCAAAATTGCGAAATGAAGTGATATCACCGAAATCCAGCTTAATCTGAGCCGTCAGATCGAGACTGAATCTGGACCGTTGATTCAGTCCATGTCGAAGTTTCGCGGATCGCGTCTTTGGGGTGTCAAAGAAACAATGCAAAAGGAATTCTGATATCACGATATAGGAAATGCGTGTGATTCAATCCTAAGCCGTCCGGATCAAAATTGAATACGGACCGTTGATCCCATTCAATTCAGGTGTTTCGTAGATCGAGTATTGGACATGTCAAAGATTATTAACATGAGGAATCGATGTAGCGATATCACGAAATGTGATTTAATCTCAGTCATCAGATTAAGATCATATATGGACCGTTGAATCCAAGTTCATTTCAGGAATTTGAGGATCGATAGTTGGAGATGTCAGTAATGTTAACATCAAATTTGATAGCGATATCACAATCATAGCGTAATTACAACCGTCGAGATCAAGGTCTTGATCGGGCCATTGATACAAATTCTTTTCGAGTTTGTGGATCGAGATTAGGAGTGACAGAACATTCACCGCAGGGAATGTCCGAAATGTCCTTGATATCTTAATCCTTGAGAAGTACTATGGCCTTGTAAAGAGTGGTACAACCATAGTCCACGAAGGAAGGATTCGGTCAGGATGAGTTCATTTTCGGGGTTTCGGAGATCGCGTCTTGGAAAGTCGAGATACCTCATCTCCATATCCATGAAACGCGAATTCGCAAAAAGCACTTTTGCATAGTAGCTTGGTTATGACCATAGTCATATTGGGAAGGAGCTAGTGCAGAAAAGTTTTGTATCGGAGCTTCGGATATCGCGATATGAAGTGTGGAGACACTCAACAAAGGATTGTTGAAATGTGGAAACCCGATTTAAAGGCAATGTCAATAAAGTTCATCCAACGGCTATTAGATAAGTGGAATATGATGAGGAAGGTTCTTGTTCTCTCTGATTAACCTCCTCGATTCTACGAATCTGATGGTAAGCAGTTCATGATTAATGAATCGATTAGTGTTTTGGTTCTTGCAGGACTGATGGACTTACTTTGCCAGAAATCACGAGAGTGGAACCACCGTGGAGGAGGTGTGTATAAAAAACTCGACAATTTGTGTGTGTGTGCATTACAGATATAGATGGCCGAAGGAGATCCAGACTCTTGATACATGGCTTATAAGTGTACGAGAAACCATTGATAGCATCGATAGAAGCTGCGAAGAAGTTGAAAGTCCGATGATGATCACCTTGAGCACTTGAGATAATAGAGGAGATTGTACAGTATCGGTATCTGAAGGAATGGAAAATATTGCATACAAAAGATGCACAGAAGCTATAAATACATGAATTACCGGAGAAGGGATGCGGTTGTTTTTGTTGTTGGAGTTTCTTTGTGGTTGTTGTTGTTGAAGGCGATTCATGTGAAGAAGGAGGGAGAGTGCAACAACTAAATTGGAACAGAAGAGGATCTGTACAGTGAATGGACATAGCACAAAGCATAAAGTAGAAGAACAAATAGCTCAAGTCATGTATTGATACTTGAAGGGAAGGTGAAGCCCGGAGATAGAGCAATCTGCGTGAGAAACGGTGAAATGAAATTACAGTGGCCATTGTTAGACATTATATCACTGTAATAAGTTTTGGTAGAAAATATTTATATTCTAGGTAGGTTGGGAGGTGCTTTCGGGAGGGGTGTTGTCCTCAAAGGTTCAAGTAAGGTGCTTGAACAGGGGAGTTAACCAACTTCCATCGGTTGCTGACCGAGGAGAAACGAGGGGTGTGAGGGGAGGTCTGAGGAGAACTCTTGTTCTGTTATCTGAGTTAGTAATACGTATGATTGAAGTTAGTCTTTGAAACCCTTAGGAGTTAGTTCTTCCTTCTAGTTAGTGCTAGAGAAACTAGGGAGTTGGTGCTTCCTTCTAGTAGGTGCTAGAGAGAAAAGAGAGTTGGTTCTCTCAACAATATACTTACCAAAGCTGAAGGTTATGCTTTCATTATGAGTTGGTGCTCATATGTATGATAATGTAAGAATGTAACTATTACTTATCATATAAATAAAAGAAGGTTTTTACCTGTATGGGTTTCCTCAGAATACCACCTATCTCTGTCGACCCTATATATGTGACTGATGTTGAATGTGCCATTGTTTATTTCCCTTGCATTATTGTGATCATCATTCAGTGTTTCTGCAAAGAGTTCAGAAGAAGCATAATTGTTTAAATACATTGATAACTGATTCACCCCCCTCTCCAGTTGTTCAACAATTCGTATCAAGAGCAGGTTCCTTTTATTTAAAGGTAGATCCTAGATCTTAAACATGAAAATACATGAAGGGACTTCAGTCACTAGGCCTCCTCTATTTGATGGAACGAATTTTGCCTTCTGGAAGGTTAGAATGAGAACATACCTAATAGCCCTAGGTGTTGGTGCTCATATGTATGATAATGTAAAGAATGTAACTATTACTTATCATATAAAGAAAAAGAGGTTTTTACCTTGTATGGGTTTCCTCGGGAAACATTTGTCTCTGTGTTTCTCATATATGTGACTGATGTTGAATGTGCCATTGTTTATTTCTATGCATTATTGTGATCATCATTCAGTGTTTCTGCAAAGAGTTTAAAAGAAGCATAATTGTTTAAGCACGGTAACAACTAATTCACCCCCCCCCCCTCTTAGTTGTCCAACAATTGGTATCAAAGTTGGCCCCCTTTTATCTAAGGTTTGATCCTAGAGCTTAAACATGACAAGCCATGAAGGGACTTCAGTCACTAGGCCTCCTCTATTTGATGGAACATATTTTTCCTTTTGGAAGGTTAGAATGAGAACATACCTAATGGCCTTAGGAGCTGATGTATGGGATGTAGTAGAGACTGGATACATAAACCCTATTGTGCTAGATTCCAAGGATGATAAGTTAGAATTTAGCTTTAATGCTAATGGAATGAACGCTATCTTGAATGGACTTGCAGAAGCTGAGTTTGTGAAGGTGATGCATCTTCAAACTGCTAAGGAAATGTGGGACAAACTCATTAACAGTTATGAAGGTAATGAGAAGGTGAAAGATGCCAAGCTTCA
>SNQJ01S0257269.1:0-11271 GCA_010110895.2 Picea sitchensis
TATAACAATGAAAGAAGATTTAATACATGAAACTAAGTAGGATTTGGTAGAGGTCGAGGAAGTGGAGGTAGAGGACCAATAATGTGTTATAATTGCAACCAACCAAGACACTTAGCTCGTGACTACCTAAATCCATGCAAAAACTACACATATTGTAGAGAATTAGACCATGTGATAGAAGAATGTCCTCAACTACTCACGAAGTGGCAGGAAAGAGGGAATTATAACCAAAACCCAAATATGAATCTATAGAAGATATTAGTCGATAAATACAATGAAGTACTTAGAATAACAGTTGTTACGTATGGAGGAGATAGAATAGGGGTTGATGTGACAAATGGAGGAAATCATACTGGGCAATGGTTAAGGACATCAACAAGACCTATGAAAAACTTTGACCTGCAACAAGAAAAGGAGACATATCATAGGACCATAAAAGAGATACTAGGACTAGATTGGGTAGAATCAACATCATCCATGCCTCATGTATGTGATCAAGCTATGCTAGAGAAGAAGCTTGGAAAGGTAAGTAATCTAAGAGAGTTTATAAGAAGTTTCATAGAATTGACGAAAGATAAAATTGTGCTAAATGTATTATGTGAAATGATTGATCATTGCACACAATAAAGGGAAATTCCTATCACACAAAGGGTAGTGAATCAAGTACTATGCAAAAAAAGGACCAACAAAGAATTTGGATTAAGTGCGCAGATTGGGGAACATGATGTGGATAACGTGATATTAGACTTGGTTTTAGATGTAAATGTGCTACCAAAGAAGAACTGGGAAATTATGGGGAAACTCAAATCGATTTTCTCTCATTTTCAGTTAAGCTTGGAGAACCAACATAAGATATTACCCATTGGGAAATTGAGAGGGGTACCTATGAATATAGATGTAGTGTGCAATGTAGTATATTTTGAAGTTATCAAGATCGTAGATGATAGTCATCCATATCCAGCACTAATGGGAATAGAATGGAACTTTAATAATTAGGCGATCATTAATATGAAGAGGAGGGAAATTATTTTTGACGTAGGAGATTTGAAGTTTACTGCACCATTAGATCCGACAAAAGGAAAGAGGTATATAGAGCCAGGAAGAGGAAACAAAATTGACAACTTGTATAATATGACAGCGTGAATGGATGATTATGTTAACCCCACTACAGATGGTATGTTATGTTGGAGAAGTATTATCTCATGTGTGTCAGATTCAGAGGAAGGTATTGAACATTGTTAGCAGAGGATGCATGAAATATCAAATAGATGATGTTCCTGCATAACTTGATCATTGCGTTGGATTGGATTAAAGTTATGTGATCCACCTAGGTATGATGGATTGAATTATGTAACATTGTTTGTAAAGGCGTTTGAGTTGTAGGTATCCAAAAAAAAAACAATTTTGGCACTACATGTTGTCTTGAAAGCTACTCAAGAGAGATGATGGGTTGCCAAAAAAGAGGGAATGGAATATTGGTCACAGTGTAGAATACTAATGCATGTGAGAATTGGTACTAAGGTGGAGGATATTGCACAGACGTATGTAGGGATAAGTGACCCAACACACCATATTGTGCAGTGCAGAAACATATGGGGGTTGATATCGAAGAAGGAATGGACACATAAGTTTATACATACACTAGATACATTTATGAAGAACTAGTGCTTGGAGCTGAAATTGGGTAGAGAAATAGTATACTGGGATGAGTTCATTCAAGGTTTTTAAGTAACAATTAGTTTTGAACATGAATTTACATTACTAGGTGCAGTGTTTCAGGTCATTCGAACCAATATATTTTTAGAACAAGGGATGATGGAGGTGGTACTTTTGTGTACTATCCATAGAGCTTCTATGACTATCCATGAATTACTAGAATGTTACAATGTTTCTAAAGAAGAGCACGATGAGGAAGATCCAAGGAATGAAAAAGTAACTGAAATTGAGGGGGGGAGTGCAGTAGAAGGAACAAAGATTTAATTTTCTTCATATACACAACCAATAAAGATGTGAAAGGTAAACATTGGGATGACAGAGAATCCAAAATTTGCACATATAGGAGATTATTGGAATGATGAAATTGTGGAGAATATTGCAGATTTATTGTGTGAGTTTCAGGATCTATTCCCAACTACATTCTTAGAGATGAAGTGGATAATTGGGGAATTATGCAAGATGAATATTCCTTTGAAACGATATGCTAAGTCAGTGCAACATAGACCTTACAGGTAAAATCTGAGAAATAAAGAAAAGGTGAAAGAAGAGATAGACCAAATTTTGGAAGTAGGGATCATTAAACCAACGGTGGAAATAGAATGGATAAGTCTGATGGTGGTAGAGGATAAGAAAACAAGAGGAATATGGATTTGTGTAGACCTGAGGAAGCTAAATGATGCATGCCTACATGATCCATTTCCAACACCGTTTACATATGAAATGCTAGAGAATGTAGGATGGACGGAGGCCCATTCTTTCACATATGGATTCTTAGGGTACCATCAGATAAAGATTGTGCAGGAGAACATGTATAAAAATACTTTTGCAACAAAATTTGGAAGTTATCAATACACAATTATGCCTTTTTGGTTGTAGAATGCACCTATAGTTTTCTCAAGAGTAGTTGTAGCATCTTTTAAGGTATTTATTCATAAGTTTCTTGAAGTGTACTTAGACGATTGGACTATTTTTACTATACTAAAGGATCACATAGAAGTACTCAGGCTAATGTTGGATAGATGTAGACAATGTCAGATTTCATTAAATTTGAAGATATATATTTTCTATGCACCTTTTGGAATTTTTTTGGGACATGTCGTATGTAAGCAGAGCTTATTAGTGGATCTTTCCAATATTGTAGTGATTTTGGACTTACAACCACCCACCTTAATCAAATAGTTGAGATAAAACTTGGGTCATACAGGATATTACAGGAAATTCATTAAGGAGTATGCATAGATTACAACACCTATGGAGAAGTTGTTGGAGAAGGAAGCTAAGTTCTAGTGGAATGAGGACTATCAAAGGGGTTTGGAGACACTAAAGAAAAAATTACTGAATGCACCGATTTTAATATTCCTATATTGGAAGAAGGAGATCCATGTTCATGTGGATGTGTCATTGATATATTTTGGTGCAATACTATCTCGACCAAGGAAGTGAGACATAGAACAACCAATTTATTTTGGAGGAAGGAGGCTGTAAAAAACATAAAATAATTATACTACCATACAACAAGAAGGATTGACCATAGTATATGTGCTACAAAATTTTAGATATTACATGTTGGGGTCTCACTTTAAAATGTATACAAACCATTTTTCAGTTAGATACTTAGTGAACAAGGCAGTGTTGGGGGGGAGAATATGTAGATGGTTTTTGTTGTTCAAAGAATATGATTTTGAGGTTAATGTGAAACTAGGTAAGTTCAATGTAGGACCATATCATGTATTGTGCATACTATCAAGAGACGATGCAGGGAATCTAGGTGAAATCTTGTCAGATGAACAATTATTTGTAGTTAAAATGGTGGATGAATACTTCACAGATATTATACAATTTCTAAGTACATGAATTTCCCCAATAGAAATGAAATTTGTGTAGAAGGAATGATTGGTAGTTAAAGAAGTAGATTATCAGTTAATTATAGGCAATTTATACAATGTAAGTGAATATGGAATATTAATACGATGTGTGTTAGATCATGAAATACCTTTGACACTCATAGAAGCACACGACGGGATTGCAAGAGGACACTACGCATGTAAAGAAACCACGTAGAAGATTTTGTGCGCAGGGCTCTGGTGGCCCACACTTCAAAATGATGTTAAGAAATATTTTCAGGCATGCGATGTATGTAAAAGGGTGGGAAATCCATCTAGAAGGAATGAGATTCCTTTACACCCATAGGTTATGTTCCAAGCATTTGATAAATGGGAAATATAATTTGTTGGACCAATCAACCCATCAGTAAGAAGATCAGGAGCTAGGTACATAATCATTGCGATAGAGTATTTGAAAATATGGGAAGTAGCATCACCAGCCATAGACTGCACCAAAGAGACTATTACGTAGTTTATATTTGAGAATGTAGTCACACGGTTTTGATTCTCGCGCATTCTACTCAGTGATAAAGGAACACATTTCTTGAATAGGACGATTGCATAATTGACTGAGGAATTTCAAATTCATCATCAGAGGAGAACATCATATGACCCTCAGGAAAATGGGACAATAGAATATTTTAATTCAATTTTGGAGAATTATTTGACAAACATATACAATGTAGGAAGAGATTATTGGGACTTAAGTGTTCCTACAGTATTATGGGCATACAAGAAACAAGAAAAACATTGATAGGACAAACACATTTTAGGTTGGTTTATGGCCAAGAAAAAGTGATATTGATGGAGTTTATTGTTCTTAGTTTGTGCATTACAATGATTACTGATCTGTTGGAATCTGGTGTAGTAGAAGAGATATTGTCACAGTTAATACAACTTGAGGAAGATAACTTCATCATAGGGTTCCATCAACAAGTTCAGAAGCCGAGAGAAAAGAAATTTCATGATAGACACATTAAACATAAAAAGTTTCAATTGGCAGAGTTAGTATTACTCTATGACAGTAAGTTCATGCAACATCCAATAAAGTTTTGAATGCATTGGTTAGGACCCTATGTGATTTAGCATGTGATGCAGGCAGGTGTTTCACAGTTGGAAACACTAAATAGAGAATTCCTGGGAGGCATGGTGAATGGAAGTTGATTGAAACTCTATAGGGACAACCGACCATCTGTGTATTAATATGATATGTGAAAGAACAAATGTAGCATGGTAGTTGTACTATAGTAGGCACATAAAATACAAAAGAAAAACAAACAAAAAGTAGAAAAACAAGAAAATAAATAAAAAGTGGAAAAACAAGAAGAAATACAAAGGTCGGGAGGAAGAAGTATGTGAAATTAATAAAATAGGACCCATGCAAAGTGTTATATATTGTGTTAGATAAAGACGATTTCCTGACGCAAGAACTACAAGAGTAGGTGAGAGCATTGATTCATCTGAACTTAGTTGTTTCTTGGATACCCACAATAGTACCACAAATCTTTCACATTGGTATTATGTAGGAGATAAGGCTTTGCACAAAGTTAGAATGCATAGAGTTTATCAAGGTGACAGATGTGAAGGAATAAATCCAGTAAAAAAATACAACTTCTCTACAAGAGAAGAGCAAGGTTGAAGAAAAAGTTGAAATATCACTGAAGGAGAAGAGTGAGGTTGAGGAAAATGATGAGAGAGCACTAAAAGAGAAGGATGATGATGAGAAATTTACACAGTGGATACAAATGACCATCCAAAAAATATATAAGGAGATCCTAGAAGTACTAATAATAGTAGAGGCCGCAATGGAAGAACAAGTCTCAAGAATTAGTGAAGTCATTAAAGGCTTCTGTAATAGGATTGGATAATTGGAATCATGCACCATGCCAAGGACACCTCCCGATAAACATGAGAAAATGGAAAGGATAACGAAAACCTCAGTAGAAAATATTAAGAGTATATACCAAGAGTGTATGAGATTGTGTGGTGAGAGTATGTAAATTTGGACACAACTCACGATGAATCCATCGCTGAAGGAGATTGAAGATAGAATAAGAAGAGCACAGGAACAGAGATAGAAAACTAATGAAAGGTTCAACACCCTACCTCCTTCTGAACAAATGGTATCCATCCTTGATAATATATAGAAATATAATGAAGTAGAGGATATCTGAGAAGAGTAGTATAAGATTGCACACAAATTGGAACCTCTACAGAATGAATCATTTGGGATAATAGGGGAATTGGCCACTGCGCAGGGTATAACAAAGTAAGTAGTGTAGAAGACTGAGGAGAAACTTATGACCCTGATTGCGCAGGTCATAGAGGAAATTTTGGGGAAAGAAGAAGAAGTAAAAAAAATAATTCGTAGCAGTGAGGGAAACCCTCCAAAAGTTCATGGAGTAATGGAATAGAACGATGCAGTAGGCTTGAGTGGTTTGGGATGAGCCACAAGTGAGTGTTAGGGGATTTTTGGATAGAAATTTTGGATATAGTTTTGAATAAAATCCTAAGTATGTAGGATATGCGCAACAACAAAACAAGAGAAGGTAGGAGCAGAGTGCACAGTAAAGGCACATCCAGGATTGACATGCATAGTAAAAGCATACTTGGCAGCGAAAATCAAGAGAATAATAAAGAGAATAAAGAAGGAAGATAAAGTAGGAAAAAAGGAAGGACAACATTTTATCACGCAAAAGTAGAAATACCCACAAAACAAGGAATAACAAAAATCGGAAAAAAGAAGAAGCATGTAGGATAAAGATAGGAAAACCACACCCGAAAAATGAGTCAACGTGAGTTCTAATAAGTCATAATGAGTTGTAATCGGGTTTTGGGAATAATCAAGCAGGTTTTTGAGCACTAGATTCCATGTATAAATATGTAATGGGCCAGGTATAATAGGTTGTTGAGTTAGTTGCGGCTGAAGTTGTTGGTGTTGATAGAATAGACTGGGGATGAGAGAGAGTCTAGGTCAGAAGGTTTAGGGAGAGTTGCAGAGAGAGGTTTTCACTACAGAGAAACTAGGTAGAATGGATAAGTATGTCATGATATATTTATTGTAATCACAGTGAGAAAGCCTGGAATTATTAAAGAAATGTAATAAAAGAGCCAACCATTGTGGATGTATCCCAAATATGGGTGAACCATGTTAATTAATGTGTCTGCTTATATTTTTATGTTATTGATCATGAATTTTCTTTTTCTGCATAACTAGAGTTAGATGTGTTACTATATGATCATTTTGTAGTCATTATGGATGTTATGGTGAATAGTTTATGCTGTAATTTGCATCATGATGGTACTGTATAAAATCAATTACTAAGTAACCAAGGAATAATCTAAACCGGATAATGCGCACATAGTAGATAAGTAAGAATGAACATGATAAATAGCCTCCATTCCCTCACTACTACATAAACTTGGTTCCTGCAGCCCCAATAGAATCCTAAGGTGAGAATTCACTTGCATGCAGGTGATGTTGAAAGGGTCGGTATTTGAAGGGTTTTGTTGGTTGGATAATTTGAACATAGGATCTTACAACTGTGTCACAACACCTAGTACCAAGCATTATAGGTAGAAGCTAAGACAAGTTAATACCATGTTGCTTCCTACTATTGAGAAGGAGGTAAGGGATTTATCAGATGCTCAAATTATCATTTCCCTTAGGTATTCTGAATGGGTAGAAAATTTGGTTCCATTTAGGAAGAAGATTGAAGAGATAAGGCTTTGTGTGGACTTCAGAAATCAGAATAAATGCTCAGTAAAGGAAAATTAACCTCTACCAAAGATGGATCACATAATTTAGAAAGTAGTGGGAGAAAATAGGACCTCCATGATGGATGTATTCTTAGGACATTACTAAGTGGAAATGCATCCTAATGATAGGAAGAATACAACTTTCACAACTCTATGGACGACTTTCATGTATGATAAAATTCCTTTTGGTTTGATAAATAGAGGGGCCACTTTCCAATGAGCTATGGATATAGAATTTGTGGGAGAGAAGGATAAATTCATTTCCATATACCTTAATGACATGACTATTTTCTCCAAGATAGATGATCATCACATCAAGCACTTAAAGAAGACTTTTATGAAGTGAAGAAGATTTAGCCTGTTATTGAATCAAAAGAAGTCTTATTTTGATATGACTGAAGGGAAGCACTTGGGCCATATAGTTTCAAAAGAGGGAGCAGAGATATATCCTAAAAGGGTTGTAGGAAATTAAATTGATCACTCTACCTAGAAACAAAAAAGAGATACAATCCTTCATAGGTAGGATCAACTTCCTAAGGAGAACTGTGCAAAATTTTGCTGAGACGATAAGGTATATCACTAAAATGTTGAAGTAGGATCATGAAGTAAAATGAACTACTGAAGCTAAGGGATATTTACAATGAAGCAAAGAATCCTTGGGAGAATCACCAATGCTAGTTAGCCCGAACTATGACAAAGAATTCATTGTCTTCTCTTTTGCTTCAAAAGATACTATAGTTTCTATGTTGCTACAAAGAAATAATGAAAATCATGAGAAACCTATAGCTTTCTTCAATAGATATTTAAGAGATATCTAATTCAAGTATATTAATTTTTATAAAAAAGAATATTCCATGGGTAAGTCATTAAAATCATTCAGAGATTACATATTGCACTCCAAAATGTTTTATGATGTACCTACTAGTGCAATAAAAGACATACTTACTCATCTAGACAATGAAGGAAGAAGAGGAAAATGGATTCCCAAACTCCAAGAATATGATTTGGAGATCAAACCCGCCAAGTTGGTAAAAGGGCAGGGACTAGAAAAACTCATGGCTAAATCAAATTGTAAATCCCTTAATATAAATTACAATAAACATCATGTCAACAGAGCAAGGAGAGGATGAAACAAAAGAACCATCTTCTAAGCTAATCCCTAACTTCTTTGAATCTGATTGGTACAAAGATGTGATTTTATACCTTCAAAATGTAAGTCGCTCACCAACATGGAACAAAGCTAAGGCCAATTATATCAAGCTAAAGTCTGTGAAGTATTGTATTTTGGGAGAAATTTTTTTCTAGAAGGATTCGGGAGGAATATTGTTGAATTTCCCCACTAAAGAGGAAACTGAGGGAATTATTCATGAGTTTCACAAAGGGATATGTGGATGCCACCATGCATGGAGAGCCACTACATATAAAATACTCATAGATGGTTATTATTGGACCTAACTATTTTCTGATGTAAACTAAATGGTTATATCCTATGTAGAATGTTAAATGTTTGCAGGAAAGAAGAAATTGTAGCCTCTTCCACTCATACCTTTCAAAGAAAAAATACCTTTTCAATAATGGGGGATAGATTTCATTGGTGAAATAAATCCCAATTCAAGTCGGAAACACAAATGGTTCCTTACTGCCACAAATTATTTTTCTGAGTGGGTGGAGGCAATCCCCACCAGAACAAGAAATGACACAGTAATTGTCAAGTTCCTTGAAGATAACATTTTATCCAGGTTTGGATGTCCTAGAAAGATCATAACTGTTAATTCCCAATCCTTCAAATCGTTCAATCTTATGAAATTTCGTCAAGACTATAATATAGAGTTTGTGAATTCCACTATTTATTATCCATAGGGAAATGGTTTGGTCGAGTCATCCAACAATAGCCTCATTAAGATCATCAAGAAGATGTTTTCCCCAAAAACAAACTTGGGATTCCCACTTAAAGTATGCATTCGGGGAAGATAGAGTGAGCATCAAGAGGTCCATTGGTACTTTTCCATTTTAGCTGGTATATCAGATGGAAGCTATTTTTCCCATCCATCAACCTTCTTGTGATGAATTTTCTACAAGATGAGGAGGTAGATTCAGACGATATGCAATGAAGAATCAACCAACCAATTGAATTCCAACAAGTAAGAGATCAAGTGCAATTGAAGTATCAATCTCATAAGACAAGAATGAAATAAACATTTGATAAGAGGACCAAAGAGAGGAGATTTATGGTAGGATATCTAGTCTTAAAATGGGATGACATAAGGAAAGAAAAGGGGAGACATGGAAAATTTTACAACCTCTGGCTTGTACCTTTCCATATCATTGCAGTTCAAGATAGCAACACATATGAACTAGATGAACTAGACATTGATATGTTTTGAGCTCCTGTAAAAGGGGAGTTCCTCAAACATTTTCTACAGTGTTGAGTTCTGCAAATTTCCTTAGCTTGTACATAAATAAATATTTTTTCATTTGTGTTATTTATTTTAACTTTACTTCATTCATGATTTATTATGAAATAAAGTAGTTATGGTTTTAAATTTAAGTTGTTGAGCAATTTTGTTTCACCTATCAGCTCACTTTTTCAGATGTAGAGGGGATCTCTAGTTTTAATGAAAACTTCATAACCCAATAGAAGAAAGCACCTGACCTACAGTTATTAGAAGACCATAATGGTATGATGTCTGTTATCATGTCCTTGTGCTATCTTTCCACTCAGATTTTAAAACTTTTTCACCAGCTTTGTCAAGCTCCCATCACCTAAATCCTTCACTCGACTAATCATCCCAAATAGCCATGTCCTCCATGAGTCAAAATTCACAAATATCCAAAACCTATATCTAGCCTTAATGCTTATATAAATTATTTGGTCCCATCACTTCATTCATTTTTACCCTTATTATCATATTCCCATTGAAAATTAAAAATATTTCTCTTATTAAGCTTAAGCTCCCTTATCCTATCCACAAAGTCATGTGATGAACCTCATATGCCCAAATGCCTTAGAAAAATGGAAAATGGTTTATAATTATTAATATAAATATTTTTATATTAAAATATTTATATTAGTATTTAATCCAAGATCATTCACATCAAGTCATGGGCACAAATCTCAATTTTTAATGTTGAAAAGTCAAAGGGTGGATGGAGGTCGCATATCCATTGCGAAGGTTGAAAGTGATCGGGGGTTAATTTTTTGAAGTGGTTCCGCAATCCAAACAATTGTTTTGGTGTTGGGGTATGTGTTATTACACGATGCATTGCGAGAGATGGAGTGGTATGGATTAAAACCACTCTTCCCAAGTTCCACAATGCCATTACAATTTGAGATACTGGTTTGATATATTGGTTCGGTTCATTAATGTATGGTTTGATGTGTTTCAAAAAAAATCATGGACTTTCCAATGCCAATGCCATAAAGAAATTCTTCCTCACAATGAAATTTTTTTACATATGTAAAAATTAAATTTTACAGTAGAGAAATAAATGTTTTTGAATGGGAAAATGTACGTGAACTAAAGATTTGGATAATTGTTTATCCAATTTTTTTACACAAGTAAAAGGGGAAGATCAATGGATATTATCATAGTTTACCAATATGGTTTTCAAAACCACGGGAAATAAACCAATAAATAGTTTTCATAGTGAAATGGTAAATATTTATTGGGAAAAACAAGACATGGTTTGTAGAAACAATGGATGGTTTTGAATTTCATTTATGAAATTCATAAAATCAAATTGAAAAATAATGGAGAAGTTTTAGAGGAGATGGTAACCAAGACATGGTTTTCAAAACCACAGGAAGCAAGCAATAAATGGTTTTTCAAAACCACGTGCATGAATTAAAATATGGAAATTTAATTTTAGAGGATAAAAATTATTTGGGAATTATTTTTATTTAAATATATTA
>SNQJ01S0257269.1:11281-23739 GCA_010110895.2 Picea sitchensis
TTTTTGCATGGATTTAGGTAGTCACGAGCTAAGTGTCTTGGTTGGTTGCAATTATAACACATTATTGGTCCTCTACCTCCACTTCCTCGACCTCTACCAAATCCTACTTAGTTTCATGTATTAAATCTTCTTTCATTGTTATACTGTGGACCACCTCCTTCTATCATAACATTCTCCTCCTATATCCTATACATATCTGAAGTGCACTACATCATCAAATTTTATGCACAACAATCCTTCTCCTCATGTCCGACTGACTTGAAAAGTTGCAAAATAGGTTCCTTAGGGTACTCTAATATTTCTGTAATAATGGAAACTCAATTGGATGATGTCCTCCTTTCTTACATATTTCATAGTAGCCCCATCTTAGTAATGGATTTGGTGCTCTAGTTTCCAAATACTGCGCAAATGTTGGGTATTCTTCCTTGTGGTGGCCTTCAGTCCTACATTTGGTACACCAAACCTATTCTCACTTCTCCTTCCCTTTTGTAAGTTCTTCCAATTGAATTGTCAAGGAATATAATTGTGTCTGTACCTGTGTTATCCCACCATTGCCTTCTATAGGAGATGCTTCCATCTTCAGTACGATTTCCAAAGATTCAAGTTGCGACGCGACCTTTTGTTGAATCAACGACTTACAAATATGTGGTATAAGTCTTCCGATAAACCATTCTTGATGTTGTTGATCAGGGATTTGGAATGTCAATCTATCGATCAAATCCTTAAACCTTTGATCATAGTCCCAAAATGATTCATTCTACACCTATTTGATTTCCTTCAACTCTGTGATGTACTATGACTCAGATTTTGTATTCTTGAACTCTTTCAACAATGCTTGTCTAATCTCTTCTAACATTGTTTATTTTCCTATAGGTGTGGTACTTTGTAGTTTCATGTACTAGAATAATGCGCAGCCCCTAATGTTTTTTTCCAACTGCACAATCTTTATAGCATCATCTTCAACATTCTTCACAACCCAATTTATTTCACATATGAATAAATGTTGTTATGGGACCTCCGACCCAACTCCCTACAACTATGGTAGTCTAAGTGTGTTGTATAACCTTGTCATGTTGTTTTGTGTTGTACCTCCCCTTGGCGATGTTGTTTGACTATGACTTGGTGCACTTCTTCCACTACTCTGACTACCGCTACTCTTTCCTCCCTTACTAACTACAAGTTCTTTTGAAAAATACTCAAGTGTGATTTCAGATCTAGGTGATGCACACAGGATCATGGAGTCAACATAGGATGCAGTCTAAATAGGACTTACTAGTTCTTCTATTATAGGAGTGCATCGATAATTATATTCCTCTCCTTTTATGTAAGGTATTTATATGATCTGGACTATTGTGCAGGGTTCTCTTCCCTTAGGCTCACTACACAACTCTTCATTTCTATGCAACATCAGTCCCTCCCTTCCTTCTTCATTTATTTCTTCATCCTTTCCTACCTTCATACTATCCTCTTCTCATCCCCTGGTTCCCCTATGTGAAAGAAGCCCCTTATCACTCAAACTCCATTTAAATCACATGCTTATCACACAACAACATATTTATCCAAGTACCCAAAAATTTCATAAACCTTCCACGAGGATCCTTGAAGAAATCCCTCTCTCCAACACTATATGATTGGGTATAATCCACTGCAAATTTTGTAATATAACCTCCCAATATACTATCCAACAAAAAATCAACTACACAAGAACTCTTATTACTTACAGAATTCAACTGCCTTACCAACTCAGGAGTTCAATACCTCGATGCTATAGTTTGATACCTTCTAGTATTCTCCACCAGTCAAAATAATCAGAAATTCTATAAAGAAAATATCATGCAAATATGTGTACACATACATGCTCATCCTTTTCTCGTCATTCATACGAGGGTTTCTATTTTCTTTTCAACCAAATTCTTGTTCCTTCCCTTCTAGCCATTCTGAGATCTCTTTCTTATTCAACCACTAAAACATTCCCTCAATCACAGATTCTGGGTCCCAGAAATGAAACCATTTGTTGGCGCATGGTTGTAATATCCTAGGTTCAAATTATCCAACCAAAAAAATCCTTCAGATACTGACCCTTTCGGAATCACCTGCATGCAAGTGAAGTCTCACTTGAGGCATCTATTGGGGCTGTAGGAACCAATTTTCTTCAGTAGTGAGGGAATGGAGGATATTTATCATTTTCATCCTTACTTATCTACTTTGTGCACATTATCTGGTGTCGATTACTCCTTGGTTACTTACTAATTGATTTTATACAGTACCATCATGATATTGCAACATAAACTATTCACCATAACATCCATAATGATTGCGCAATGATCATATAGTAACGGATCTAACTCTAGTTATGCATAAAAAGAACATTCATGATCAATCATATAAAAATAAAAGAAGACACAATAATTAACGTGCTTCACCCATCTTTGGGCTACGCCCATAACAACTGGATCTTTTATTATGCTTTTGTAATCATTCCAAGATTGTGCACTTCACTTACAATAGATATATCATGACATTATTCTCCATTTTGCCTAGCCACTATGCAGTGCATGCTTCTCATTGCAACTCTCCCTAAACCTTCAAAGATATACTCTCTCTCATCCTCATTATATTCTCTCAACAACAAAAAATTCAGTCATAACCAACTCAACATCCTATTCTACCCAACCCATTTCATATTTATACATGGAATCTAGGTATCAAAACCCTACTTGTTTATTCCCAAAACCCAATTACAACTAGTTATAACTTATTACAACTCATGTTGACTAGTTGTTTGGGTGTGCCTTTCCTATCTTTAGCCTTCATTTTGCTTTTGCATTCCTGACTTTTATTCTTCCTGCTTTTGGGAGTCTTTCTGCTTTTGCATGTTGAACTGTGATCCTTCCTTTTTGACTGCTTTATCTTCCTGCGTTATTATCTTTCTTTTCTCTTCCAAGTTTTTTTTAAGATGCAACTCAATCCAAAATGTGACTTTATTGTGCACTCTGATCCTACCTTCTCTTCCTTCTTCTCTTGATGCACATCTCTTCCATACTTAGGATTTTCCTCAAAATTGTATCCAAAATTCTAGTCCAACACTAGGATTGAGTGGCATTCTATGTTGTATGATGTTGGTATCGTAGATATTTAGGTCCTCATACTTCCAAGCAAAGACAACTGTTGAAGAAGGAATTTTTTGGAGTAATCACATAAAGAAAGCTTGAGTGGGAGAAAGGGAACAACGTGAACCAGAAAAGAAGAAAGACCATCGTGATAAAGGGCAAAGGAAGCAGAGCACATCAGGATTTACAGAAATCCAATGCATATGTGGAAACACCTATCCATGTTAGGGTTAGGGTTTTGGAGTCATGTTGTAATTGTTTAACACAATTCTATAGTATAAATAGAAGATATATGAGGTAGGTTGAAGTATCTAGGTATGTGTGTTTGATTTTATTTTTTTGGTGCAAAGAACCTATTTTGGAGTCCTTTTTGAGTCTGAATCTTTATTGAGAGTTTTGGAGGTCAAATGGAGTCAAGATGGAGATGTATCTGAGGATTAGGTCGCAATATGTGGAGCTTGGTGCAATGTTGGTCTGCCTCACTACACACTACTAGTTTATGATGTAAAACACATAGTGCCATTTTGATGAAGAAGAAGAAATAACAATAATATATTTGTGGATGTAGCCCGGGGTAGGTGAACAACAGTAAAAACCTTGTGTTACAAATGTGTTTGAATGATTTTTTTATTTCTTCAATTATGGTTAAATGGTTAGATGAATGAGTGGTTTAAATTACAATGTGCACAAGAAATATGTATGCAAAGTGAATATTATGAATGAATGAAATAGTAGATATATTGAATGGTATGATAGAATGTATGGTTAAGTAGAAATGGAAGTAATAAGAACAATCTCAATTGTTTCCATGAATACAAACACCTTCATCCTATAGTCACCCATAAACCTTCTCGGGTGAGACTGCCTTGTGCACTCTATGTGCGGTGTAGCCCTCTAGTTTACCAGAAGGGCCAATGGTGAAAAGGGTTTTGTTTGAGAACTAAGGTAGATATCATGTCAACCCATACTTACAACATGAGTTGTGCACTTTGTGCATGGTGTAACCTTCTAGTTTACCAGAATGGACGATGGTGAGAAAGGGGTTTTCCTAAGAATATGCAGTGGTAGAAAGGGATGCCCAAGCCTTGGAATCCTATGAAGAAAGATATTGAAAGATGGTTGGAGAAAAAGAAGTTGGAGTTACTACAGAAAGATAATAAGGGTTTCGGGTACACACTACACCAGTACCTATAGAGCTATGTGTTTACTGATTTGCATGAAGCATATTTATGTTATTTTCCAAATATATTATAGGTGTGGATATTGAGGTTGAAATATACCCATATCAATAATCGGATCAGGCTAGTAGAGTGGACTGCTGAAAATATTGCATGATTGGAAAGGGTTTATAACAAATTCATGCACGTAGTATATTTTTGGTTAGATAGTATTACTACGGGGTTTTTCATTGAGTTTGCAGTAGATACAAGGAAGTCATATACTACTGGAGAGAAGGATTTCTTGAAGGGACCCAAATGGAGGTACATTAGGTGTCTTTACACATCCATCAAGATCTTGTTACATGATAAAGCTGTGATGACCATGGAATCAAAAAAATATATCACTCTGTGCAGATGGGGGAGTTGGAGAAAGTACTAAGGAAGATATGAGAAATGGAGAAGGCTCTGCAGAGTAGATAGAAGAAGAAAGAAATGGACCCCATCATGATGGATGATGAACTTACCATATAAATAATAAGGAGTATAGGTGTGACCCATAGTGGACGACCGTACCAATATAGGATGAATAACAAAAGGAGGGTAGTAGACAAGCGAGAGGGCTTGGACAATGATGGGGAAGAGGTAGAGGATCTTCATGCCATAGGGAATATTGAGGATATCTTGTCCACCACATATGAGAGGAAAACCATAGGTCATGGGACTGACATAGATGAAGGCTCTCCATTCCAGATCCAAATTAGTGTGGAACCCAGAACCCTATGTGCGACTAAGACAAATGTAGAAGAAAAACTAGGCTTCTTGTTCTAAAGATGGATCCTGATATGGATATGAAATGTCGACAATCCAATGACGACATTGTGGTTTTTCAAACACTTATGAAAACAACCCTTACCAAAAAAATATCATCAAAAAGAAGAAAAATGAGTTAACCAACAAGTGATTAGGGGTATAATATTTTTTTCAATACGTGGATCCAATAGCACAAGTGTAAGTTCAACGAGTAGCAATGAAGTATCTACACTGCGCAGAGGTGGTAGTTAAACAAATTTCACAATGGTAGGACAAGATCCAACTATTAGGTTACCAAAGTTCCAAGGGGACAAGTCAGATAATCCATAAAATAATTTTTCATCTGTGAGAAGATATGGGAAACAAAAGGGATTATAGATAAGGATACAAAGGTTGTGTAGTTGGAAATCACATTTAGGGACCACGCATTAGACTGATACATGGGTCTCTCAATAAATAATCCAACGAGAACATCTACAAATGTAGAAGATGTGAAGATGCAGTTAATAAATGAAATTTCAAAAGCCAAGTTCAGAAGACCAATTTATGAATGAAATGATAGAGATCAAGCATAAACTAGGAGAATCAGTCTAGGAAGTAGACTAGAAGTTCAAGAGGCTAAAAGGTAAGATAAAGTATATTATTATTGATTCACATCATAGGAATTTGTTTTTTAATTCTCTATTTCCACACTTGAAGTATACTTTGAGACAACATAAATTCCAAAGTCAAGGTGAGGCTCTGCAAGCAGCCTTACAACAAGAGGAAAACTAATACATTCATACAGATGTAGATGTGGAATATATAAAACAAGATTTGAAGAACTTAACATTCCAATTGAATCAGAACAAAGGAAAGGAGAAAACAAAAGATGTTTGGTGTACAATGTGCAGGATATAAAGTCAACATAATAATTATTTTCCATTATTTGTGTAGTATATTAACGAAGTAGGTGTGACAAACCCTTTAGCTTCAAGAGGACCATGGTGTAATATTTTCAAAACACTTGTGCATGATCCTTATCATTTCCCCCTAATGTAGAAGTACAAGATAGTACCGAAGAGTGCACTTTGTAACTTTTGTATGTCAGTTGAACATGAAGACAAGGAATGTAGAAACCTGGAGATGATAAAAGAAAGGATTGCATATACAAACATGGTGCAGGTTGGAAATGTGACAGGACAACCTGCCCAACAACCGCAGTATAAAAATGCGCAACAACAATCATTTAATCTCGCACAACAATTTGTAGCACAACCATAGTATAATGCACAACAGTTTCAAGGGTAACAATAGTATAATCCTACACAATAGTGTTGTTGGACCTTGGTTATGGATTAAGGAAGAAAGAGAAGAAAAAGGAAGATAAAAGGCGAAGTATGAATTGCGTGAAAGACACAATGACTAAGAATGGGTTGAAGTGGTCAAAGGAGAGGAAAAGAAGGAGCGCAGTAAGGTAAAACACGTTGTTGGACGAGAGGATCGAGGAGGACATATCAACAAGGAAGATGGATTGTGGACAACTCAGCAAGCGAAAAAAGCCACCAATGGATGCATTGGGGCACCTTGCGAGAAAGAAGGAAAGACAGGCTGACGAAGCCTTGGAAACATGGGTCAAAATGGACCTAGGGTTTTAGACACCTAGGGTTTTGGAAGTTAGGGTTTTGACACCTAGGTTTCTGCCTAAGGTTGTATGGGAATCATTGTAATGTATAAATAAAGGTCTAGAGGACCTGGGATGGGTTGGTTCTGAGTTCGTTATTGGCTAGAGTTGTGTTGTGATATTGAGTGGTTGTTATTGTGTGAGAGAGAAGTGTTGTGTGTGAGAGAACTCTAGTATTGTAAGATATTCAGCTGGGTGCAAAGATCAACCCTGCAGCTGGGTGCACAGGGAGGGGAGAGAAGAAGAGAAAGAGAGAGAGATTTGCAAGCTACGTGCGCAGATAGAACTGTATGTTGTCATATAATATACAGAAATGCATTTATGTGGACGTAGCCCTAGGGAGAGGGTGAACCACATATATTTTGTGTCTCTATGGTTGATGATGTGTTCTTTTCTTCTATTAATATGTGTTGTGTTATTTTGTTATATATGGAATATAATTATGCAAAGTAGGTTAGATTTTGATAAAGAATAACTAGATCTCTGTGTGTTGTTCTTATGGATTCACTTTCATTTCCTCAGGTTTTAGGCACCTGTGTCCTCCAACCCCCTATTTCTACTTCGGGTGAGACTGCATCTGCTCTGCAGGTGTTTCTGAAAGGGCCAGTAGTTAGGGATTGTTGGTGCATTGTTAGAGTCGAAACATGGGTCTGCCCCTGTGCCAACAAATGGTTCCATTGTCAGGATCAAGATCTTCTTGAGGGAATGACAAGGTGGTTTCCATCAAAGACAGAGATTCAGAAGTGGATAGAGGAACAAGAAAAGGACTTCGTTGAATCTCAGAACAAGAACCCTAATTTGAGTACATAAGACTGGTTGGGAAGGTATATATTTACAAATATACACGAGATTTTCTTTGGAGGAATTCATAAGGAGCTATAGGAGTGGTTAGCTAGATTAGTAGATACCCAGTTTGAAATTAGATCTAGGCCACCTGTGGTTTGGACATCGACGTTGATCAAGAAGGTAAAGAGAGTTGATAACGTCGTGTCAAGAGCAATAGATCATTGGTTCGATAATACTATTGGAGGGTACATTATTGAGTTTTCTATTGATAGAGTCGAGTCATATAGCTAAGCAGAGAGATATTTCTTTAAGGGACTGAAAGGAAATATTTTACACTTTTTGAAGTTAAAGATCAAGATGCTATTGCATGAGAATAACATCTTGAAGATACAATAGTTGGTCATATTGAAAAGCTAATGTTCAAAAACTGAGACAATGACAATGACATAGAGGTTGGACATACGTGCAGTGGGAGAACCTTCAGGGAGGTTCCTCTAGTAGACCTGTTTGAGAAGAAGCATGAACCACTAGTAGAGGACGAAGGTTTATAAAGTGGATAAGAGGAAGAGTTATTGAACAGGGAACATTTAGGGTTCATTGTGGCAGGAGAAGAAAATAATGAAGAACCTCTCCTGGAAGAATGAAAAACTTCAGGAACTACATCGACTGTTGAAGTAAGTATTATCACTCCTCCTATTGTTTTAGTAGCGTCAAGTAACCAATGTAGCCAAAATTATCAGAGCACTCAGAGCACTGTTACCAACAATTCAATACATACTCAGTCAAGAAACCTAGGAAGATCTATGGCAGATGAAATGAGTCTACCTATCTTTAGAAGAGATGGATCAGAAGATCTTGATCAACACAGGTTCTTATGCAAGGCTATATGGAGTATTAAGCAAGTTAATGATGAAGAAGTTAAGAGAGATCAGTTTAGTAATAGCCTGAGAGACCGCGCACTGAAATGATACATGAAGCTTGTTAAAGGAGTTGCACAACCTAAACCACTGAACAATATCAAATGAGTGCAGAATTCAAGAAACCCAAGTGGGAGTCACAGTGCAATATAGAACTGAAAGAAATCAAGCAAAGAGTAGTCGAGCCCGTTTGGGAGTTTGATCGGAGGCTTAAAACCTTGACAAGTCGGTTGAGTTTTCAGATCCCAGATGAGCAGAACAAAGAATGGTCCATTGCTTCCCTCCTACCAGACATTAGAGTTCCTCTGATGCAGCAGAAGGTTGCTTCATAGGTTGAGGTGTTGGATATCGTCATGAAGCTAGATTCAAACCCTATGGGAGAATCCATCTTAGGTATGAGTCAAATTTTGAGTCAGCTAACTAGCTTATCTTTGGAGCTCAAAGATATGAATAAATACAAGGGAAAAGATAAAAGAGAAGACATCTTTTGTATTAGATGCAAATTAGAAGGCCATGACAAGGAGAATTGTCCCCTATTTCATGAATACTTGGCATATGGAGCTCCGATCCCTCTTAAGCAGGTTACTCTACCCTGGTGCGAGGTATGTAGAAATAGACATTTCCCTGGTGAATGCTATTACATGCAAAAATATGTCCAGACACTTGCTAATATTTAATGGACATTCTATAAATCTGTGGGGCATGATGAGAAATATTGTAGAGCTTATGATCTCTTTCATGAAAGGTCAAGAGATACATATAGGATTCAAGGAGAGATGCAACAAGAGAGAAATACTACGTAGTTTAATTCCCTAGGAAGAGGAAACTTCAACCCTCACGGTGGATTCAAAGGAAGAGGACAAGGAAGAGGCATGGGTCAAGGTCGAGGTCAGATCATTTGTTATAACTGCACATAGCCAGGACACTTGGCAAGGGACTTCCATAACCCTTGTACTACTTTCATGTACTGCAACTCATTTGAACATGTTATTTAATATTGTCCCATGATGTTAGTCAAACTCCAGGAGAGACGAGGAGGAAACACACAAGTACAACTAATCTCAGCAAAACCTCATGGAGAGGATCCCAGAGTTGTTGTTATCACTAGGGGATGCGATGTTACAGGAGAATACAAAGTGACCCCAAGAAATACTACAGAAGAATCAAGGGTCAGAAGAGATGCAGAGAAGAAACAAGTGTTTGATCCAAGGAAAGAAAAGCAAACATTCGAAGAGGCAAGACATGAATTTGGAAGAAATCAGGATTCTTCATCAAAGACATAACCAGAAGTGAGAGAATGTGGAATGCCTCTGGCATTTGATCAGTCTTCTTCACCTAGAAAGGGAAAAGAGGTAAGAAATCTCATGGAATTCTTATGTACTTGCATTAACTAGATTAAGGATGAAAGAGACTTACAAGAAGTACAAAATTTGATCAGACAATATGAGATAGGAAGGATAGATCCTCTGTTGAAGAAAGAAGTACATCAAGTATCCAAAAAGAGAAGGAAAAATAAGGAACTACACCTTAATTCTCATATTGGAGATTATGACATAGATTATGTGGTCCTCGACTTAGGGTCCGAAGTCAATGTTATGACGAAGCAGACCTGGGCACTTATGGGAAAACATAATTTGATTTATTCCCCTATCAGGGTAAGGATGGATAATCAACAGGCAATAAACCCTTTTGGAATACTGGAGCATGTTTCTGTGGACATCCATGGGGTAAGGACATTTGTGGACTTCAAGGTCATTGAGATAGTTGATGATAGCTGTCCTTATCCTGCGCTATTGGGAATTGATTGGGCTTTCAACAATTTCATTGTTGTTGACTTAAAGGAAATAAGATTGAAATTTAAAGGAGATGGCCTTAGGTTCATTGCACCTCTTGATCTTGATGAAGGTCACAGATACACAGAACCCATCAGAGAAGAAGACCGCCCATACAAGATTGAGAATATATATTAATTGACAGAAAGACAACATGATTACATTAATTCTACAATAGATTGAAATTTAATATGGTGAAGTGACAATGCATGCTCATCAGATTCGGAAGAAGCACTAGATAATTGGCAAAACAAAATGTATGAAGTTTCTGCATGGAGGTGTGCTAGAATGACCAGGGAAGTTCGTTGGATTGGCACAGAAGTAAGTAATCTGCCCACATTTGACGATTTAAATAATTTAGAAACCTTCTTATTTGAATTTGAATAAATTGTTCCAGTACACCAATGGTTGTTGGCACTGGATGAGGCCTTGAAAGAAAAACCAGAAATATGGTGGGGAACACACAAGAATAACATCACAGATTGGGTGCAATGTCGTACTTTGATGACAGTGTGCTTTACAAAACAAGTTGAAGGATGCAAAGTTCGATACATGGGTCAGAGTTGTCTGAAGGACCATGTGCGAAGTTGTGAGGAGGCCTAGAGAAACATTCCTCAAGAACAATGGGTGCATAAATTCATTAACACCTTGGACACAACCCCTATCAATTGGTATCTTCAAGAAGAACTACACCTCACCACTGTAGATTGGTACGGTATGACTCAAAAGTTTGTACCTACATTTTTATTTGACAGTCAGTACCCCACAGTAGATCAATATTTACAAGTTGTAAGACATAAAGTCTTTGAGGAGGCACCTAACCTCCCTGTTGAGAAAGAAGAGGATGAATGGACTGCACCTCTTCAGAAATTGCAAGGTTGTTACAATATCAATGTTGATGAAGATGATGATCCTAGGAATGTGAACATCATAGAAACAAAAGGACATAGAGACATAGAAGGACCAGGAGTCGAACTACCTTTTATTGGATAACCAATCAAAATCAAGAAAGTTAACATTGGAACAGAGCAAGCACCTAAGCTCACCTAAGCTCACAAACATTGGATATTATTGGGATGATGCCACTATTGATAAGATCATAGAATTATTGCATGAATATCAAGACTTATTTCCAGCAAAGTTGACAAACATGATGGGCATTAAAGGGCCCATGGGAGAAATCAATATAGCTCTGAAACCAGATGCAAGGCCAGTCAAGCAAAGACCCTACAGATCGAATCCTAAATATAAGAAGAAAATCAAGATTGAATTAGATAGAATGTTGGAAGCAGGAATCATAGAACCTGTTGAAGAGTCATAATGGATTAGCCCTATGGTGGTTCAAGATAAGAAGATACGTGAGATCATAATCTGTGTAGACTTGAGGAAACTGAATCATGCAGTTTTACATGATCCATTTCCAACACCATTCACTGACACTAGAACATATCACCAAATTTGCGACGGTTTTTTGTTGATATTTCCACACTTATCTGTCGCAATTTCCACGAAATATGAGACTTTTTTACGTCGGTATAATTTCGTTGCTATATCCACGATCCAGGTGTGCATGGAAACATCGACGAAATTATCTCTCCATGTGTCATAATCATGATCGGTTAACCCTATGCATCGTCACAATTATGACGAAACTTCGTCGTAATTACAACGAACAATCGTGGCAATTACGATGAAAATTAATGCCAAGTCAAAAACTTATGACGCAGATGCTACATTTGCGATGAAAAACTGTGGCAACTTGTGATGAAATTCCGTGGTAATAATGGTGAAAATCCACGAAAAATTCATCCCAATTGTGATGAAAAGTTATGACAGGCCAAAAACTTACGACTCAAATGTTGTATGTGTGACGAAAAACCATAGCAACTTGCGATGAAAATCCATGGCAACTTGTGACGAAAAATTTGTTTCCGACGAACTATCATCGATATTGCGACGATGACTTTAATTTAAAAAAAAAAATTACACGAGATATGGTATTGCCATATTAGATTGTAATATGGTATACAAATGTAATATTGTAATACTGTAATATTCTAATATATTATATATTCTAATATTGTAATATTCTATTGAAAGATGGATGTTAGAGAAAATTTGTAGATCTTTTAGATTGAACAAGATTATAGTATATATATATATATATATATATATATATA
>SNQJ01S0257270.1:1718-12458 GCA_010110895.2 Picea sitchensis
AGGTCAATGAATGTAAATTATATAATGAATATGTGTTGCATGACTGTTGAGAGGGTGATGTGCTAAAAGAGACCATGATGGCTAATGAGAGGAGGTGGAAGACCTAGAATGGTTGCGTTAACTTCCACCGAGATAGTATCATACTGGTTTATACTTTCTCAAAAACCAAAGAAGCTCTCTGATCCTGGAATGGATTTCCTGTCAGATTGGTAGGTGGGGAGGCTCCTCAAGAGTTAATGAGGGGATAGGGGCGAACCGCCCATCCGTGATAGCCCTCATACCTGACCATGGATGGAAAAGTTCATGCCACACACAACCTTGAAGACCAATTTGGAAAGGGAGGAAGTGTGGTAAGAGAAAATGGAGAAGAGCACGCGCGACGGGGGATCGCGGAAGAGAACTGGAGAAANAAATACTAGAAGAAGGAGAGTAACATTCATCCTAGATTATTTTCCTGTATCAGGAGAAGGAGAGTAACCTTCGCCCTGGATTTCTGTTGAGCTCGAAGTAGGAGACTGAACCTCAAAGCATCGTGGTCTAGCTCGAGGGTGGCTAGTGGTAAATCCATTTGGATTCACTGAGCCTACGGTTGGGTGGAAACGAGCACCCCTCTCAGTAGTTGCATCACGCCTGGTAGATCTGATAAGTGTTTTATACCTTGTATTTTGAACTGAATATCGTAAATACATGCTGATGTTTATATGCCCATAAGAATTTCTGTGTAGAACGATTGATTGGTGTGTTAGACTGGAAATAATGGATGCTTGTGTATGATTACATGCCATAGTTAGTTTCTATACAAAGGATTAAGGTTGGGGCATGAATTTGCTCCATTGAGAATCGTCTTGTTTTCTTAACTCTTGTAATGTTTCAGGAAGGCTCCTCAAGAGTACTCTTCCCCGGGGATTACCCCATAAAACTTGGAACCATGCCAAACCTTTACCCAGAGACACAACTAAGATTCGGGATGATTTCCCAAGAACTGTTTGAAGGTTCATGCGATCCGAGTATGGAAAACCATATGCAAGGAAGGATAGCTTTCTAAGGTCTCAGAGTTGTGGGATTTTGAAGCCCCGAGAAGTTGAATTTCGTGATTCAAGCTTAGAAGGGATAGCGAGCCCAATTATAGAAAGAGAGAATACCCTATCATTTGGTAGAGGAACGGTCCAAATCCATTTGGGAATACCCTAGATCTATCAAGACCGATGGATCTAGAGAAGGAGCATAGGCGTTAACACCTTGACCCTTTCAGCCTTCGCATGTAGTGATGGGATCTTGGACCATAGATCCAAGGATCTAACGGAGCCCTATTGACCGTCGATCTTAGCCTTTGTATAGGAAGGATAGTAGAATTTCGCTGACTTGCGACTTGGAGTTTTCAAGGGTAGGGCTGCATGAACTCATGATTTGTGAGATCGCAACATGATCGTGACCATTGGATCCAAGGCAAGGGAGAATTGTTGGATCAGAACTTTCGTGGATATTTCCTATTAGGGGTTCGGAACTTGAGGGAGTTTCTTTTTTATTGTAGAAGTTGTGAAGTGTCGAGCGCCAAGGGCTTGTGCAAACACGTGACCCATTCATAAGTGGGGATCGTGTGGTTGACAGGTGGCGTAACAACAAGTGCCCAGAGAAAGGTGGGAATGGGTGACAGGTGATGGACACATGTCACCTGGGAAGGATTCAACCCATTGTTGACTTATCGTATCTCAAGAACTCGTGAAGGAGGAGCATGAGGGCTCAACACTCTAACTCGTGAAGTTGTGAGATGCGAGTAGCGCTAGTATTTATCCTAGGAAGTGGGTGACTGGTGGTGGACACGTGTCACACTGCAAAAGAGTTAACCCACTGTTGACTTATCGTGGCTCGAGGTTTTGGAAGATGAAGAAGCTACACCTTGATTTCTAAGGCCATGAAATGTCGAGATCCAAGGTCTCGTGCAATGGGCAACAGCGACACAGCTCATGAGAAGAATATAGCGGGGTTGACAAGTGGTGTGTGTGCATCACTTTGGCAGAGTCCATGTAGCATTGACCTCTCGTGTCTTAGGGATTCCCAAAGGAGGAGCACGAGAGATCAACACCTCAACTGGTGAGGTTGCGAGTGGTTCTAGTGTTTTTCCTAGCCTATGGTTACATGTAATAGGTGCTAGTGAGGAGGGAGCCATACCTGTATAGTATCTTGGGTATCAGTGTTTGGAGAAAGGGGAGTCGAGAGTCTTGATTCCTGACTCACAAGTTGCGAAAGGCGCTTGCGCTAAGGCCATCTTGTGGTCATTTGGAGGACGATAAGGGAAGAGAGGGTCTATGCTAGGCCCCATATAAGTCTTGAGGATTCTGTTCCTCGAAGAAAAAGATGAAAAATCTAAGTTTTTGTAGTGGGTGTGTGACATAAGTGAAAATGGATTTGTGATATGTTATGAATCCAGAAAGTTGAAGGAAAATGAAAGACACTATGCCACTCATGATTTGGAGTTGGAAGCCATAGTGCATGCCTTGAGGAAATGGAGACACTACCTCATGGGGAAAAGGTTTGAGCTAAGAAGAGACCATAATGGTCTGAAATATTTATTTGATTAGCCAACTCTAAATGCTAGGCAAAGCAAATGGTTATAATTTCTAAGTGAATATGACTTTGATATAAAACATATCAAGGGGAAAGAGAACAAAGTGGTTGATGCACTCAACATAAGAGTACATAAATTGCATGATACATTCATTAGAATGTACCAATCATATTTGAAAGACATAATTACAGAGGTTGCCAAATCAGATTTGCAATACAAGGAATTAGTGGCAAAATTACAGCAAGGTAATTTGCAACAAAAAATTGAAGAATACAAGCTTGATAATGATGAAATTCTCATGTACAGGGGAAAAATTTATGTATGAAATTCCGAGGAGTTGAAAAATATAATATTGAGAGAAATTCATATTGTGCCTTATGTTGCACCCAGGATATCAGAAAACTATTGCAGCTGTCAAAAGCCAATATTATTGGTCAGGCATAAAGAAAGAGGTTGTTGATTTTATTACCAGATGTTTGGAATGTCAAAAGGTAAATGCTGAGCATAGACACCCATCTGGTTTTCTACATCCATTACCCATTCTTGAGTTGAAGTGGGAATTTTTAACAATGGATTTCATCACTAAACTTCCTAGAACAAACAAGGAACATGATTCTATCATGGTGGTGGTGGATAAGCTTACTAAATCTGCCCATTTTGTTCCAGTTGAGCTCACTCACAAGGCAGCTAACATCGCTGATGTTTATATGAAAGAAATTTCTAGATTACATGGAATACCCAAGACAATTGTGTCTAACAAAGATCCAAAATTTACCTCAAAATTTTGGAAAGGATTATTTAATGGATTTGGCACAAATTTGAATTTTAGTACAGCTTATCATCCAGAATCAGATGGTCAAATGGAGAGGGTGAATCAAGTGATTGAAGATATGTTAAGGATGTATGTGATGGATAAACCATCAAAATGGGAGGATTACCTACACTTGGTAGAGTTTGCTTATAACAATAGGCACCAAGCATCTCTAAATATGAGCCCATTTGAGGCACTTTATGGAAAAAAGTGAAACACACTAGTAATATGGGATAACCCAGTAGACAGAGTAGTGGTTGGGCCACATTTTCTCAGGGAAATGGAGGAGCAAATGATAAAAATAAAGAAAAATTTAAAGGCTACTTAAGATAGGATGAAAAGCTATGCTGATAAGGTAGGAACTCACAGGGAATTTAAAGTGGGTGACCATGTGTTTTTAAAAGTGAAAGCCAACAGAAGTTTCCTGAAATAGGGAAATTGTTTAAAGTTGGCAGCTCGCTATTGTGGGTCGTTTGAAATCCTAGAGAGTATTGGTCCAGCTGCTTATATGATTGCATTTCTTGCATCTATGTCTGTTCATAATGTATTCCATGTATCATTGCTCAAGAAATATATCCCTGATGCTAATCATGTTATTGATTGGAATGTAATTTAGGTGGAGCATGAAGGCACTTTTTAAGTGCATCCGGTGCACATTATGGACCGGAAAATCAAACATATCTGAAATCAAGCCATAGGGCTTGTAAAGTTCCAATGGACCTGGTACGGTCCCAAGGATGCTACTTGGGAGCATGAGGATGCAATGCGGGCATAATACCCACATTGTTTTGACTATTTTTGAAATTTTGTTGTATATGGGTACACGATGCACTGAGGATAGTGCAGAAATAAGGGTAGGGGATTGTAATATCCCTAGGTCGAACCCAATTGTAATGTAAATGAAAATGCACTTAAGCTGGTGAGCTGTTTTGATATCACTTTGTATGCACATTTCATGGCATAGTGCGTGCATGTATTGTGTAGTAAAATGATGAAGTGTGCACATTCTTGGTGTTAGCACCAGAAGTCACTCCTAGATTGTAGTAGGAGTAAGACTGATACCCATCATTTTATATCATGACTTTTTTATAAAAGGGTGATCGAATGCAAGTAAACTCAGTATGATATTGTTTTAACTCAAAATCCTGGACTAAGGCTGCACATGAACATGTGAAGTCTTGATTTAACTTAATACAATAAGTTGTAATAAGGGTGAGTATGAGGAAGACTTCAGTGAGAAGATGAAAAGGTTTGTTGAGGGCATCAAGATTCCAACAACCTGAAGAGGAAGAATCTAAACACAAGAACTTCTTATATTCAAATCACAAGAACATTAAAATAAATCATAACAACGTTACAATAAAACATTTATATAACACTGTCACAATGCTCCATGTGACTCAGTCAATCATAAACTCTTTCAACATCAGATGGAAACCATATGGAATAGGATTTTGACTGTCATTAAACAAGAAATTTCACATGCAAATGCATAACTAGGGAAAAATAGTGCTTCATCAAAACTTTACAATCGGGAGCTTAGATCAACCATTAGTCCTTACAAAAATATAAAAACTGAGTATATATACTTAGAAAAATTCACCCAGTAGAGGCGTGCTTGAACCTTCAGGGTGTGGCGTCTCTTCAGTCAAACCTGGCCGAAAATTCTTCGTCATACGCCACCTTAACTCAGCATGGCTCTTGTAGGGGGACCTTTCCATTGGGGTACCACAGGCTGACTGCTCCAGACCTCCCCTCCATACTTTCAATTCAAGGCTGAGTCGAGGTGTCACCAACCATCTCAGACACCATTAATTTCCTTCTTCCATGGTGGTGGCCGAGACCTTGTGCATAGGGGATGATCAAGATCTAGGGGGATAGCCTCTTGTCTCAGCTCCATGGTCGAAGGGACCTAGGGCTGTGACCATAAGTTTTAGAATGGATGAGTTAGGTTGATCCTCTATCACCGGGAGTTCATGGTGTGCCTCCTTTCAGTTTCCCCGGTATCCAAATTTGTTAAATGGCCTCCTGAAGTTCAATGGTCGGATCTGCCTCCCAATCAATGGCTAGGATAAGCCCAAATTTATGGCCACGATGAGCTCTGGAAGGGCCACATTGCAAGCCACTTCATCCACATGACCTGGGGGCCAATACTGTGGGCCCAAACTAGAGGTTCTTTCACAATTCACATTTTGGTGATTCCAAATGCAGGGAGGAAGTACCCCTGAATCTCGAAGTCCTGGCCACCGAAACGACAACCAAACCTAATCGTTTTCCATGTGTCATCTCTAATAGATGACCTGGATCAATATTTTTAATGCAAGACCCCTCCTGGCCTGGAACTTTCGCCATGTGTCCCTTAAGTTGGATGGCCAAGATCTCTCTCATTAAACGACCCTCATCCTTTAAGGATTTCTAGCACCGGGGATACATGATGTATCTTGTCCTCATTTTCCCGATGAATCAAACTGTGAAACCATGGATTTCCACCACGAGTCCCCAATATGGATGGTTCAGATCACATCGACGCTTTCACTTTAAATATCCTGAAAGCCCCATGTCCTCTCCTTTAGGCCCATCCTTTCCACAAAACCCTGGGCTATGACCATGAGTCCAACACCAAGGCATTTTCATATTTCACGTATTAGGGATTGGAGGGATTTGACCAATGAACCTTTTTTATCTTGAAGTCCCAGTAGCCGAAATGACGACCAAACCTAATCAAGTGCCATGTGTCCTGACTGGATCGGATGACCATGATCATTTCGTGACTTTGGCCATTAGCGATGAGCCCAGGCACTAAACCTTGTGCAACTCTGTGGCTCCAGCTTACCCAATGACCACTGATCTTATCCTGATGCCAAATCCTAGCTGTTGAAAACCTTCTCTTTGCCTACTCACTTGATTTTAAGCCCGAAGTGGACTTTTCTGCATGATATGCTTGGGCGTTTCTCATGCAAACAACAGACTTGGATACTCCTATGCCCGTGACAAGAAATGTTGATAACATTAGGCTCCATGGGGAATATATTCATCCATGTGATGATCTAAGAACTCTTTGCATCTTTAGTGCCTTTCTTTGGGACTATGGAGTCATTTATTAAGCCAAAAACAAACAAAAAAACAATAATTACAAAAATAGAGGAGTCATCTAAGGCTCAAACAAAACAATTCTTTAGGAAATGCCCATTTACTGGGCCATTAAAAACTTCTTCACCCTCAAAATCCTGCAACATGTAAGTGTTGTTTGAAAATAATTTAGATATTTTGAAGGGCCCGATCCAGAGGGATTCAAACTTGTTGTGTTTTCCTCTATCTTGCCTGGGTGCATCCCACTTAAGCGCCTTCTCCCAGCTCAAATTCCTCCTTTCTGATTTTCTTGGCAAAGGCCTGATTGATCTTCTACTGATGATTGTGAGCTATGTCTATTACCTACTCCCTGGTCTGTTGTAGTTCCACCATTTGATGAATTCTTTTGACCATATGGTCTAACTCTCCTTCATAATCTTGAAAGAATTTAGCTACAAGTAGAGCCAGCTGAGTGGGAAATACAATTTATGTCCCATTAAGAAGATGGAAAGGGGAGGTGCCTAAGGACCTCTTGGCTATCACTCTATCAATCCACATAGATAATTTGAGCTCTGAATCCTAGGCATTGTTAATGTCTTCCAATAATCTTTTAATGAAATTGATCAGACTTTTATTGGAAGATTTTGCCAGTCCATTTCCTTGAGGATAATAGGGAGCGGAGTGAATAAGTGAAATCCCAAACTGCTCATAGAGCTTGACCATAGGATCAGATTTAAAATATGCAGCATTATCAGTGACGATCCTGGTGGGACAGCCAAATCTGGTTATGATATCCTCCGGGAAGCTAATAATTACCTTGTGTGAAGCACTCCTGGTGGGGACAACTTCTATCCACTTGGTGAAATAGTTTGTTGCAGTTAGGATCCATCTGTGTTGGCCACTTGAAGGAGGATGGATCTCTCCAATGAAGTCCAACCCCCATTGTTGAAAGGGTGTTGAAGCTACTACAGGCTTTAGTGGCAGAGATTTGAGCTGCTTGTTTCCTGAGAATCTTTGGCATTTGATGCAGGCTCTAACCTCTCTGCAGACATCAGTGAATAATTTAGGACAGTAGTACCCAACCCTGAGAATTTTGTGGGATGTGGTCTTCCAAAAATGGTTCCCCTCACACAGGTTGCTATGAAAATCAAACATAACTCTTTGGGCCTCCTGTGAGTTCAGACATCTCAGGAGCACTCCCAGAGGTTCTCTCCAATAGAGGACCTAGTCAATAAGGAAATACCTGATTGCCTTGAGCTTTAAATATCTTTCCTTACTCCTCCCCATTTCATCATGGGGCTTTAATTCTAGAATAAAATATATAATGTATCTATACCAGATGCACTCTGCTAGTGATAAACCACCCTGAGGGCTATTGTTGAATAACTCATCTTGCTAGTGATAAACCACCCTAGGTTCAACAGTCCATTTTACTTCATTTCCTTTTCTGAGAATGACTTTGATGTGTTTCACCAACTCAGCAAAATTTGAGACGAACCTCCTCAGAAATTTAATCTTCCCCAAGAAAGCCTGGACTTCTCTTCTGGACCTGGGAAGTGACAACGTCTGAATTGCCTCTACCCTGCTGGGATCAATTATCACTCTCTCTACTGATACCATATGGCCTAACCACTTCCCCTCCTTCATAGAAAACACATATTTCTTGGGGTTTAAGGAAAGGCCAAACCTCCCACATTTCAAGAAAACCTTCCTCAAGTGACAACAATGCTCTTTATTAGATCTCGAGAAGACTATGATGTCATCCAGATAGATCACCACAAACTTCTCTTTCTCCTCGGTGAAGGCTATATCCATGGCTCACTGAAATGTTGCTCCTACATTCATTAATCCAAAAGGAATTTTGGTATACATGAATGTTCCCCAAGGAGTGGTGAAGGATGTTTTTTCTCTATCCTCAGGCAGGACTGATATCTGATTGTAGCCATAAAATCCATCAATCATGGATATCTTGGATGCACCAGTTACCTTATGAAATATTTGTTCCATCTTAGGTAGGGGGTAATTATCCTTCTCTGAGCTTCTGTTTAGATTTCTGAAATCAACTCAAAGTTTGATTTATCCACTCTTCTTTCTTACTCGCACCAAATTAGCCACCCACTCAAAATATCTCAAAGGGACTATGATTTGGGCATGTAACAATTTCTTCACTTCTCTCTCCATAACAGGCAGCAACATGGGATTAATTTGTATTATCTTCTACCTAAATGGCTTAGCCTCTTCTTTCAGTGGGATCTTGTTCTCAATGACAGATGTGTCATATGTCTTGAGGTATTTGTAGGTCCATACAAACACATCAACAATTCTTTTAATAACTCAGTATACTTGTCTCTCTGCTCCCCTGAGAGGATGCTCTACAACTTGATGAATTTAGGATCCTCCTGTATGCCAATGTTTCACTTAGTTAGCTTGGCATATTCATTTGAAACCTTACCCTTTACTTCCACATCATTCCCATCGAAAAATCTTTCTAAAGGAACTAATCCTTCTGGAGTGTGATTGCTAGGCAACTGAACAATATGGTGATTAGAAATTTTATTTAAAAATACCTCATGGTGAGGGTCACCTTCAAGATCAGGATCCTGATCAATGTGAAATGGAGATAATTCATCAACAGACTCAAGAAATTTCATGATTTCAAGATCATCCTCGAATACCTTCCAATGCTTGATATTGTCCAATACAGAGGGCCTATATCTTATATCAACATCATTTTTGAACTTAGGAGGTAGAGGGGTCCTAAATTGGCTAGCTGAGACAACTAGGGAATAGGCCAAAGTATTTTCCTCTCTTGGAACTAATGAAATGTTGAAAGCTGAGAAGAAATGGTCAATCAAGTCCCATACCTCATTTTTGTAATTTCTAAGCCAAGGATGTTTAGCCCGATAAGTATTTCTGACCCATCAGTCTATCAATTCAGCATCTCTGAATGATGCTACCTCCTCAATTCCCATGTCCTTTGCAGCCCTCAAACCTAAAACAAGAGCTTCATATTCTGCCACATTATCTGTAGTTTAAAACTCTAGCTTGTATGACAAAGATATGGTTTCCTGACAAGGTGACACAAAAACCACTCCAGCACCAACACCTTTACTAGAAGAATCTTTGTCAAAGAACATATTCCACACAGAGGTAGTTGGAGGAGGTATTTCATGATAAAAAAATGGTTTCTTTATGATTTGAAGAGGATCTTCAGGAGAATCAGTGAGCTACAATAAACTAGACCCCAAATCAGTTTCAAGTGAAAAGATAGGGTGATTAGTGGGATCTGCTTTGTCACTAACAATGTAGGCCAACTGAGCTTCTTTGTACATTATTCTATGTTCCCCTCTAAAGATTGGGATGGTTTCATATGTAAGGTCCATCTGTAATGTTCCTCCAAGATGTTTAATCCAAGATATTGACAACAACATGTCAAACTTGGGAGGAACATCAGCTACCACAACATCCATGACCACACTCTTCATTGGTAGCTGAAATAAGGACACCGCCAGGTCTTCGATGACTCCAATACATTGCACCCTCCTTGAATCAAAAGAGTACAAATCATGATAGGCCATTGTTAATTCCAGTCCCAATTCTTCCATGACTATTTTAGGCATGATGTTATGGGAAGCCCTTGAATCCATCAAGCAGTTATGCAACACTTTATCATGTATGTTCAGGGATGTGTATAAGGGAGGGGATTAATCATGTTTGTATTCTACCATGGGGCCTAGGATGACTGATGGATTTTCCTATTGGATATTTACTGAGTCAGTGGAAAGCTGAGGAGGCTCGGATTGCAACAGTTTGGAGAGGGATATTTTGAAGTCTTCGTGTTTAACTAGCTCTGAGAGGGGTACAAGAATTCCGATCTTTTGAATTTCATGCTCAAAGCTGAAGGAGGAAGGAGGATTTTTAATTTCCCTTACCTATGGGACAGGGTCTTTGGCCATTGGCAAGTTATTCTAAGTTTTCTTTTCCTTGACAGTGTTTGTTGCAAGCTTAGTAGGCTTTTCTATGATGAGAGGTTGATCAGGGATGTCAAACTTCCCTTCTTTCTTATTTGACCTGAGATTGCATTTGTATAGAAAGATATCATTTTATTTCTCCCTCTTACTCAGCTCATTTATTTGACTATTAGTGAGGGACTCTTCATATGCATATTAAGTCAAATGGGGAAAAGGGGAGGTGTCTTCAATACAATGGATTTCAGGACCAAGCTCATATGTCTCCTCTCCTTCCTCATCAATAACAAGGTTATTTTGGAGAGGGGTTTAGATCCTCTGATCAT
>SNQJ01S0257271.1:0-12593 GCA_010110895.2 Picea sitchensis
ATATATATATATATATATATATAAAATTTAATAAATATCTTAAAAATAATAATTTAATAAATATTTTTAAAAAACATTAAACATTGATTTTCTACTAATAACCAATAACTTAGTTCTCCAGTAACTATAAACCCCTGGTTCCTAGCTTCACTATACATAATTAAAGAAGCCATCTCCGCCCCTACCTACCTTACCTAGTCCATCTACAAAAGAACCTGCCTTCTACGATCTCTCCCATGCATGTTGGTTTAGTCCATCTACAAAAGAACCTTCCTTCTCCGATCTCTCCCATGCATGTTGGTTTTCTATTAGTAACCAATAACTTAGTTCTCCAATAACTATAGAGAGTGGTGAGGGTAGAGACTAATATACTTGTGAATGAATTGAATCTTCAGTAAAGAAATAATCTTATTTTTGGAAAATAAATAACAAGATAGTTTTTTTCTTTCTTTTCATTTTTCAAATTTCTTAAATATATTTTAATAAAAATATCATACATGAAATAATCTTATCTCAAAAGGATAAGTCCCAAAAAGCTTTTATGAACCAACCAAATATTAATAAACCAGATTTTTCAAACTTTTTATAAAACCAAATCTGAAAAGATCTGAACATAATCTCAATAAACCATATTTTTCAAACTTCTTCTTAAACCACCTTTTTCAAATCTTCATAAATTTAAACAAAATCTTCATCTACTTATTCAAACAATCTTAGTTTTTTTATATTTTTTTCCAATAGAAAATTAGCTTAATTATATTAATGAAAATATAATTTTTTTACATCTTCAAAACCATACAGATGATCATAGAAGCACTAGTCCATAGACTATGCTCATAAACAAAAACTACTACATCCCCATAAAAACCAGAAAGTCACCAAAAACTAGTCCATAAACTCTTTTGTACATTCACATTCCCTAAATTTGATAACCTATAAATTCACAAAGCGACATAAGCTATAGTTCCATATCAAAATAAAAATTGCATCAATACAATACTTTGATTTGGGGTCCTCAAACAACCTCACTATTTTTTGGGTACATTCTCATTCACTAAGTTTGGTAACCTATATTATCAACAAAGCTCAATAGAGTTTTGACATAAGCCATAGTACCATGTAATTTTAATTCACAAATATATCCCAAAATAGAAATTGCATCAACATAGTCCTTTAATTTGGGGTCCTCCTTCTAAGTGCATTTATCAGATCTTTAAAAAAAAAACAAAAAAACTCTAGGCAGACAACACTTCCAAAATATTTAAGCAAAACTTGCTGTATAAATAACGAGCTTTTATTAGAGAAAGAAACAGTAACAGTTTGCTAAGTTTAGAAGCAACTGATCCGATCACAACTGAAAACCAAAGACTGATTACATAACGCTGAATTTATACAAATTCTTGAAAAAAAAAACCGTCCGCGACTCTGTGAATCTCCAAAACTGGCGGACTTCCATAGTCTTGACTCTCCCTGCAAGATGGTCGCCAAAACAACGATATTCAGGGGCCAAACGCGGTTTGAACAAGGGCGAAAACAAAAAAAGTAACAGCTCACATACATACATTGAGGGCTAGGCGTTGCCGGAGCTCGGAGGAGGCGGCGGCGTCTGGTGGTGCGACGAAGGCGGCGAGGGCGCAGAAGGTGGCAATGGCGGACCCGTCGAAGGTGGGGTGCATGGTGGTGGCGGCGGCGGGGGATCCAAATCTGCCATGTCGCCAGACAGGAACTCAGGCGGCGGACCCTGAGAAGGCCTTCGGCAATGGCGCTGCGGACGTCCAGACATTGCTTCTTCTTTCTTTCTTCGTAGGACACAGGAATTCATTCATTCATGTCCCACTGTTTGTATACATATATATATATATATACACACCACACTGGAGATGCCGATCCAATCCAATCGCGTACGGTGGGATTCGATCCGCTCCCTTCCCGAGTCCACTGCCCCTTTCCTGTTGCGTGTCGAATTAGCAGCAATAATTAGTACTCGCAGTTATTATTGCACGTCGTCCGGTCCGGTTGGGTCCGGTCTGGTCTGATTTCTTATCGCCGCCAGCTTTAGGGTTCTGCCAATCCCGCCAAGCCACCGAAAACTCCTGGCAAGGCCGTGCTCAGCCAAACATGAGCAGAGAATTCGTCGGGCTTTCCACATTTGGTGGGGGCTGCCCTGCTTGGCCTCGGGAAGCGAAAGGCATCACGTGAATCCGATTAATCTTTCCGTGACATACGGAGTTTCTCGAAAAGGCCACAACGATAGTTATGTGTCCGCCATTGAATCCTCGCCACGCATGTCCGATTCTCTGTATAAAATGACATTTACAGAGATTCTTCGGCTTTTTCGCATCTCATGTACCGCGCTCGCCATGTTACATTTTATTAGAAAATTTTGGTGATCACATGCTTCACATGGAGTTGCTTGTATCTTACGGCGGGAGCGGTTGAGTTCCCCATATGGATGCCAGGTAGTGGTGTTGTTGCTCTTACGTTCCAAAATTCTTGCGGTCTCCTATTAAGAAGAATCTGAATGCACAGATCGCGAGAGATAGGAGGATATCCATGAACGTGCTATGTTCCCTCTCAAGACTCCTTGCCTATTGACATTTATCTAGGCTGCGAAATTCAAGTTTATGAGAAGTCAATTATTCAAGTTCAGGAGAAGTAATGAATGAAAATCACAGGATATGAGTCAAAGTGAGCATTGAGGATTGATAATTAACAGGGGTTATTATAAATTATAAGAAATTGGACCAGTCATGGTTGGATTTGTAGATTTGAGTTGGTTCGCGGAGTTTTTCAGCATACTGAATTCATTTATGCATTAAAAAATGCTATTTAAACAACAAAAAATTAGAGGTTTTGTTCAGATTTACATGACCTACCAAAAAAACAAAAGATATAACATTTAACCAACTCCCCTTAATTATGAATGAACGAGGCTCTTGCGAAATGAGTTGAAGTGAGAACTAATGAAGGAGATAAATAAGTTCACAGGAGCCGTGTCAAAGTGAACATCATTTCTTAAAGTGAGCATTAATGAATGAAAGAAGTTCATAGGAGCCGTGTCAAAGTGAGCATTGAGTGTTGATAATGAGTTGTAAAATTATTCAAATTTATGAGAAATTGGAGCATTGAGTGTTGATAATGARTTGTAAAATTATTCAAATTTATGGGAAATTGGTCATAGGAGCCGTGTCAAAGTGAGCATTGAGTGTTGATAATGAGTTGTAAAATTATTCAAATTTATGRGAAATTGGTCATAGGAGCCGTGTCAAAGTGAGCATTGAGTGTTGATAATGAGTTGTAAAATTATTCAAATTTATGAGAAATTGGTCATAGGAGCCRTGTCAAAGTGAGCATTGAGTGTTGATAATGAGTTGTAAAATTATTCAAATTTATGGGAAATTGGTTATAGGAGCCCTGTCAAAGTAAGTATTGAGTGTTGATAATGAGTTATAAAATTATTCAAATTTATGAGAAATTGGTCATAGGAGCCGTGCCAAAGTGAGCATGGAGTGTTGACAATGAGTTGTAAAATTATTCACATTCATGGAAAATTGGTCATAGGAGCTGTGTCAAAGTGAGCATTGACAATGAGTAGTAAGTAAATTATTCAAAGTCATGATAAATTGGTCATTAGTGAATGAGGCTCATAAGAAATGAGTGCTAGATAACATTTCACTTAAAATGCCCATATGATGGTTTTTAAGGCACATTTTTGCTTTGAATCTCCCAATCTCAACAACCCAAAACTTTAAGGGTTTGTCTCTAAATCAACCTAGAATGTTAAAATTACAATTTGAGAAACATATATATTGATTTCAAGAATTTTAGTGGACCTTATCTAAGCTCATGTTAAATAAACTATTCAAACTTATGAGAAATTGGTAGTTAGTGAATAAGGTTCATAAGAGATGGGCCAAAGTGAGCATTCATTGATGGCAATGAGTTCCATAGATGATTTTAGGGGCTAAATTTGACAAATGGACTAATTTTCCATGGTTTTTCCAAAAAAAAGATTCTTTAATTTCCATTTTTTCTAAAAATGATTCCCCAAAATTCCACATAATAAAATTATTTTATCTTACAAATACCCAAAATTTTATTTTATTTTGCATATTAAGGACTAGTAAGATTAGCCCAGGTTTCTACATTTTAATATAAATTTTCATACTTAAAATTATCGGGCTCCAAATAAATTATTCAAAGTTCATGAGAAATTGGTCATTCATGAACCAACATAGATTCATCTTCACCCTAGATTTAATAAGCACCAAGTGGGATCAAAAGAAATAGAAACATAATTATCTTCGTGTTTAAAAGATATGTTAAGATGGATATATGTTGGTTTATTTTATGATAGAATTTTATATTATGATGATCACTTTTTAAATTTATTATTATTATGGTGAGTTATTTTTCATTTTTATAGAATTCAATTTTTTTCTATAGGTGTAACACATTTACCTAAGTTAGAGATGYACCTTGCTACTCTTGATGCACTAATGTTAATAGRGGAAGAGTCAAAGTGAGCATTCAAGTGACGATAATGAACACTAAATAAATTATTCAAGTTCATGAGAAAATGGTCATTAGTGAACGAGGCTAATAAGAAATGGGTCAAAATGAATGACTTGAGTATGAAATACTCCAAGGAGTSAAATACCTAAAAGAGATATTTCATAATTGAAGAAATAGTAATCCATAGATAATTATTTAATTAAGATCTAAACTCAAAAACCTAACTATATTAACCACAAACACAATGAAATGGAAGAAGATAATGATAATTGAACATGGCCCAAAGTTGAGCATGAGTTGGATAAGTTAAAAAGGGTCATATGAGACGTGGTAGTTGTATGTTATAATGTTGCTAGGGAGTTATATGATTGGAATTTACATGTGACATTGGAGTTATGATGCATGGTTCTCACAAGCGATGTCACTTGTCCACATGTAATGTATGACTAACCAATAAATCAAGTACAATATTAGAGTCACATTGGATTATTTGTATCCACACCCCAAGGAAACATGGGTATAAATATCACAAAGAAAAGAAACATTAAAATTTATGAAGAGAGTTAATCATCAACCTATATTCAATCCCAATCAAGAAATTATTAACCATTATATAAGGAAATGAACAACTTAAATAGAAGTGGGATAAATAGCTTATGATTTCAAACTTTGATCCTTACATAGACAATCGACTGATAGACGAGAAGAAAAGTTGTTCAACAACTCTTTTCATTGGTATTATAAAAATTTTGATTTTGCATTACTAGAATGTTGAAATCGATTTGTTGAGATTGCATATTGTAGGTGCCTATGGTATTTTAAAGCCTCTGAATCCATTTGTGGCATCAATAAATTTGATTTTGATAGTTTTATTTTTTATTTGTATGCTTTGCATTGTTGGATGGTTGTGGCTCATTAGAAAAGGTCAAATTCATTTCCTAGATATTCAACTTCACTTAAATATTTGAGCTAATAAAAAAAAACTTTATTTCCTCTCTATTCAGATCCTCTCTAATGTTAAAATATTTTAAGATGCGTGGATGAGAAATAGGTGAAATTATGCACTAAGTAGGATGTTGTTATCACGATGCTTTGTCTAATTGGAGAAAAGAAAGCCTTTTTACTTAAAATCTCACTTATGAGCATATGTCGACACTAAGAGGCCAATGAAGCATTAAAACATTGGAAATACCTTAGTTATCTATGTAAAATCAATGTCAAGCAATATAATTGACAATAGTCATGACTGCACAATACTTAAGTCCCATAGGTCATGAAAGTGTGTAAGTAATCCTTTGAGACCCGAGTAATATTCGTACAATGTGTCATCAACGTAATAAATTATGTAGTCCAATTATTTCCATCCACACTTAAAGCTTGAAAAATCTAAAAGCTTTCATATTTTGATAGTTGTGATGAATTGGAGTTCTTAAGACAATTGCATCACCTAACTTGGGAAACATATTTACTTCCCATGCATGGTAGTCTCCCAAAAAAATTATAACTACAAGGATTTTTGATGGGTCATGGGAGTTCAACGAATGTAAAGTTATACTACATAAGTGTATGCCAAGGTTGTTATTCATTTGCTACAACCATCTCATTGTACTTCACCATTTTTGGTATTAGTCATTTCTTTCTTTTCTAAGGAGATAATTTCTTCTAGCCACCACCAAGTTTAGAGAGAAAGTCTTAAAAAGAACAAAATCCCCCTGACAAGAGAGCTTGAAGGTCACTTGCACAACTCATTCTATGTGATATTATTCTTATTTTTGTAAAATTCTTCCCCACTTTCATTAATACAAAGAATTAAGATTACTTTCCCCGCCATTAAAATATGCATTTAAATGGTTTTCATATCTTTTCATTAGTTTGATTGCTAACCTATTGAAATATTGAGTTGAGGAATTTGCAATGTCAACTGTTTGATTGTCATTGTGTGTAGGATCATATAGGAGGAACCAATGCTTGTATCTACTTATCTTGCTCCACAATCAAAAGTTATGATCTGGAATTGATCATTACATAATTTGTCATCTGTTTTGGTATTTTTGGGTGGAAAAAATAGAGGAATTGGCTTGTAGGGCCCATCTTAGGGGCAAGTCCCAGTTTAATGATTTAGGGCCTACAACCCTCTAAATCTTGTTTGAGGCATCAAACAATACTTTTGGGGGTCAAAAATTTGTGAGCACAACTCCCAACCCATCGACATTTTTCTACACACCAAAATCTTTCCAATAATGTGAAAATTTCCTCAATTGAAGTTCTCATGCAGAAGTTATGCCTTCCGCAAGTTGACCTACCCTATTGACCACCATGGTACCGAGTGGATGCCATGTCAACCCCCATTAATCACACATGTGGGACTAGTAATGTGTGGATTTTCAATAATATTTTAGAGTGTCCAAAACCTTAACACTAATTGAAGGTTGAGACATGCAAATACTCGAACCCTAACCTTGGATGACTATCAAGATATGTTAAATACCGGGCCACTAGGAAGAGAAGGGGTTCCATTCTTTTAGCACTATTATTTTTCCATAGTTGAGTAGAGCATATAAGAGTGGGTTATTGAAGCATAATAGAGGAGGTAGCAGATTTTGTAGTAGTGATTCAGACCATAATGTTTAGGGAAACTCCATAGAGAGTACCCCTTTATTTGCACTTGTAATTCTTAACTGAGGAAAAGAGAGATGAACATAGGCCTCCCCTTTTAACGAGGTTTTCTCCCGTATTGTGTTTCCTAGGTCACATCTTGTGTTTATTTGTGTGGATGGTGTGCTCATTTTCTTGTTCTTTCATTTTGGTTTCAATTATTTCCATAAATATGAGCACTAAGCTAATAATAATAAATATGAGATCTAAGGTTAAACTACATAATAAAATATTTCAGTACATTGTAAGATCTATTGTGGTCAAATGTTCTAGTGGAATTGTGAAGTTTTCATTGTGAACCTAGATAGTAGAAAATGAACACACAAAACTTGCGAGAGAGAAGAGAAGAGAGTAGAATGAAATAATTTTATTAACTGTATTTCACACTCAAAGAATGAATAATTTACAATAGATATAGGATACATTAGTAACTAATGCACCATAGTAGTGATCTAGAGATGATCTGAATTTATGTAGGAACGCAACAAAATACACAAATAACCATGAATACAAAGATGTAACATAAATAACACTTCATTTCATTAATATCAAAGAACTGAAATTTGTTTACATACATAATAGAAATAAACTAGCTAGGGCGCTGGTAGCTTATCTCTGAGAAGAGATGTGGCGACTACAGGCCTCTGAACTTTGTGTTACAATGAGGCTCAAAGGCCTATATATTATTGAGAAACAATGGAAACCCTAAACATCCAAAAACCTATCCCTAGGAGATGAAACACCAGAATATGGGCCCCATCGGGGTAAATTGGTACATCGATTTCCCAGGGTCGTAACTTTGGCATACTATCTTCGTTTGACGCATATGATACATCGTTAGAAAGATCTATCCGGGGAATACAACTACTGATTGCGAATATCATGGTCCAAAATAAACTAATATCCGCTAGAGTTTTATGCCCAAAAAACATCGTTTAGGGCCTCAAAACGGCTCTGGAAGTTCAGGACCTGAAAAACTGCCAAAAATAGTAAATTGTGCTACAATTAAGGAAACTGAAAAACTGAAAGAAAAAATGGTGGGGGTCCAAGTGGAATAGGCGGGTGGAAACCAATATCCACCTGGATCATTCCTCCCCCCTCAGGAAGCAATGGTTCCCATTGTGTTGAGTTCCTCCATGAGATGAAGAAACTTCTGTTGAACTTGGTCCCTGGTGAGCCACTTGCCTTGGTGAAGGAGTTGGTCTGCTTTGACAACTCGATATAGATGGATCCTCTGCTAGCGTGTGTTCTTGATTTATGTGTCCATAATCTGATCAGTTGTGGCTTGTTCCATGTAGTCTGGGTTTAACTCTATTGCTGTGAATTGTTCTACCATGTCAGATGTGTCCAGTAGAGGTGGAAAGTAAGGCCGAATGCAGTCCACATTGAACAATAGGTCCAGACCAAGGAATGGTGGGATACTGAGCTCGAAGGCATTGTCCCCTATAACCTTGGTGATGGTGTATGTTTCATATCGGTGCAGGCGAAGCTTGCGGTGGGGTCCAACGAGGTGCTCCTTCTGCAAATGTAGCCACACTTTGTTGTCCACTTGGAAGTTGTGTTGCACCCGATGTTGATCATTATGCTGCTTGTACTTAGCATTGGCTCTGTCCAATATGTCATGAACCTATTGGAAAATGTTTTGAATGCGCTCAATGAAGTTGTTCGCCTTGGCATCTTCAGACTGGACATGAGCCAAACCAACCTGAGTAGCTGCAAATGGTATGGCTACGTCAATGGGACATAGTGGTTGGAATCCCAATCCCACCTGAAAGGGGTTGTGGTCGGTTGAGCCGTGGAGGGCTCAGTGATAGCTATGTTGTACATAGGGGAGGATCTCATCCCATGTGCGTGGATGCTTCGATTTGTACATGCGCAAAATGTGTATGATCATCCTATTGATGATCTCTGTCTGGCCATCAGTTTGGGGATGGAAAGTTGTGGACTTGGTGAGCTTCGTGTCCAGCATTGACCAGAGGCTAGACCAAAATGTACTGAGGAACTTGCTATCCCGATATGAGATGATAGACTGTGGGATATCAAAGTGTACCCACACTCGTTCAAAGAAGATTTTAGCAGTGGCTTCTGCTGTAATATTCTTCTTGTAGGCTGCCATAATGGCCATCTTCGAGAATCTATCGACGACCACGAAAACACAGTCATTTCCATGCTTAGTAGAAGGAACACCCAATATGTAATCCATGGAGATGGATTCCCAAGGTCGACTAGGGGTAGGGAATAAAGTAGAGAGGCCTTTCTTGATGGTCGGTTTGGAAATGATGCAGGCAGTGCAGGATCTAATGTACTTCCCGACATCTTGTCAAAGGTTTGGCCAATAGAAATACTTCTGCAGTACTGTCACTGTTTTCTCAACCCCGAAATCCCCAACGACCTGACTATAGTGCGCTTCCAAAATCATCTTGGCACGCTCACTTAAAGGAACACAAAGGTGTCCCAGGTGAGATAGTAGTGCATCTTGGAGGTGAAAATTTGGAACTCGGTTACCCTCCAAGAGCGTCTTGTATGTGTGGCCGAAATATGGATGGCTCTTGTAGAGAAGTGGCCAATCAAAAGTCTCGTTCCCATAAGAGTTGAGCACAGTGGTTATCGCCACGATCGATGGTCGGCTGAGGCAGTCTGCAACATTATTGGTGCTTCCCTTCTTGTACTTGATGTTCAAATGAAACTTTTATAGATATGTGGACCACTTCTGATGGATATTGTTCTGCAACTTCCCTTGTGTCTGTATGAACTGCAGGGGTCGGTGGCCTATGTGGATGATCGTTTCCTTCCCCAAAATGTAATGCTTCCATTGTCGACAAGACTGCACAATGGAATGCATTTCTTTTTCATAAGTGTGATACTTTCGGACTATGTCGGACAATGTCACACTGTGATATGCCACTGGATGCCCCTGTTGAGTAAGAAATGCCCCAATAGCATAGTTAGAGGCATCTGTCTCGATCTCAAATGGTTGTTGCAAGTCTGGTAATGTGAGCACTGGGGCACAAGAAAGTCGATGTTTTAGTTCTACAAACGCCTTCTGTTGAGGTTCTGACCAAAATAATTTTGCTTTCACTCCTCCCTTGGTGACTTGACTCAAGGGCCAAGTGATATGAGAGAATCCCAACATGAACCAGTGGTAGAAATTAGCAAGACTCAGAAAGCTACGAAGCTGTGTTAGAGTGGTCGGAGATGGCCAATCCCATATGACTTGGATCTTGGTTGGATCCACATGCACCCCATGCTCATCAATAATGTATCCCAAATGCTGAACCTGGGTCATGCCAAAATTGCACTTCTCCAAATTGGCACACAACTTGTGTTTCTGCAGTGTTTGGAGGACCTGTCGTATGTGGTGGAGGTGCTCTTCCCAAGTATGGCTGAAGATTAGGATGTCATCCAAGTACACTACTACAAATGAGTTGGTGAATGGCCACAAGATGTCGCCCATCATCCTCATGAAGGTTTTAGGAGCATTTGTCAACCCAAAAGGCATGACCATCCATTAAAAAAGGCCCTCCTTGGATTTGAAGGCAATCTTCCACACATCGAACGGTTCGATTGGTACCTGGTGATACCCAGACTTCAAGTCGATCTTGCTAAAATATTTCTCCCCTTTAAGTTGGTCCAGAAGGTCATCAATATGTGGGATCGGGTACCTATTCTAGACAATGATCTTGTTCAATGCTCGATAGTCAATATAGAGTCTCCAAGTCCCATCCTTATTCTTCACCAACATGATTGGGCTCCCACAGGGTGATGAACTTTGCAAGATGTGACTTTTTTGTAGCAACTCCTGAATCTGCCTCTTGATTTCATCGTTCTCTAGAACAAAGCGTCGATAGATCGATCCATTGGGCAGTGACGCAACTGGGGTCAGATCGATTGGGTGCTTGATCTGACACTGCAGAGGCACCCCTGCGGGTGAGGTGAAGATGTATCGGTACTCCTCCATGACCTTGTCCATTTGTTGTTGTCGTGCAGAGGATCCCTATCTGGAGGTCGTGGCCACAATATTCTTCTTGCCCTGAGGGCGGATCATCAGGAAAACAAATTTCCTGCTTTNGGGTGAGGTGAAGATGTATCGGTACTCCTCCATGACCTTGTCCATTTGTTGTTGTCGTGCAGAGGATCCCTATCTGGAGGTCGTGGCCACAATATTCTTCTTGCCCTGAGGGCGGATCATCAGGAAAACAAATTTCCTGCTTTTGGAAATGAGCTTACTGCATTGTTTTGCAGTAACCAAAGAGATAGCGGAAGGCGGTGGTACCTATGGTATATTGTACAACTTATTTACCAAGATAACAATAACAGTGTGAGGCTGAGACACATACACAACATGTCGCTTCCACAAGTATGGTTGGCCTAATAATACATCACAAACATCAAGAGGAGCAATGTCACATAATACCTCATCAATGAATGGCTTGATGTTGTAGGGAAGGTGACACTACTGGATGACGCATAGATCCCATCCTTGGTGAAGCCATCGGATGGTGTATGACTGCGGGTGTGTTATGGTCGGCAAGCCCAAATTCTTCATGAACTCTTCTAAAATGATGTTCTTTTGGCTCCTACTGTCGACAATGAACTGTAGCAGGGAACCCTTTACCCACATCTAGGAGTGGAAGAGACACTCCTCCTCCTCTAGATCTTTTGGTTCTTCCTTTTGGATCTTCTNCTTCATGAACTCTTCTAAAATGATGTTCTTTTGGCTCCTACTGTCGACAATGAACTGTAGCAGGGAACCCTTTACCCACATCTAGGAGTGGAAGAGACACTCCTCCTCCTCTAGATCTTTTGGTTCTTCCTTTTGGATCTTCTTGGTGGAAATAGTGTCTTTGGGCTCCACATTGATAATCTTCTTCCCTTTGTCATTCCCCTTCTCAGTTTCTAATTTAGTGTCAGAGCATGCATCTGATTCAGAAGCCCTCATCTCGACCACCAGTGAATTTTTGGCCTGACACTCACTTGTGTTGTGAGTGGACCTCTTATGGAACTCACACCACTTTCCCGTTGTTACACATTATTTTCATCATCCCTATGATTGTTAATGATGTAAACCTATCTGTTGCCTTCAGAGGGGTCAGTGGCCTGAGTTCCTGAAGAGAGAAGGGAGAAGAACTTTTCCTGAGAAAATAAGTTGCATTTTCCTGTGTAAAAACCTTATCAAAAGGAAGTTCCCAGGATGCCTATGTATTAGGGTGCGAGAATGCCTGATTCTCGTAGGCTGCATCATAGCTAGGGTGTGAACAGTTCGCAGGTTGCACTATAAGCAGGGTGTGAGAATGCTTACACGTGGGAAAAACGAGTGTTTTCTTGAATCTTCTAGAAGGAGAAACTTCCATGGTGAGGTGGCATCCGAATGGTTTGGATCTTACTCGCTTTCATGATTTAGTGGGATCATCCTAACCTCCTCA
>SNQJ01S0257272.1:0-12458 GCA_010110895.2 Picea sitchensis
TAATGGGTGATATGTGTTTTTGAATTAACATGTTCCTTAATGCATGGTTACGATAAAGTATAAAAAGAGAAAGTGTGTGGCTAAAAAATTTCACAATATTTGTAGAAGTGGATGAAGAAAGATTGAATATCATTCCAAACGGGAGAGTTGTGAAATTTGTTTCAGGTTAGCTTGACATATTCACGATAAATTATATTTTTGGATGTTCAAGACCATAAAATTTTGAGGAGACAAAGGAGATATCTCTGGATACACGTGGTCAAAATTTCAGACATTGTTTCACTATACTTTTTGCGATATGCCTGACATAAGTTATGGTTTCAAAATAGTCTTGAAATTAGTTTCAAGCAAAGTGAGTCTGGTATTTTTTCTATAAATTATTTTATGGGACATTTCAAGACATGGAATTTTGAGAAGGTAGAGGTACAATATTTGGATACAAGTGGTTAAACTTTCATGTGTTGGCTCACTATAATTTTTGAGATATTCCTTGTGGAATTTGGGGTTTTTGAATAGTCCTAAAATAAGTTTCAAAAAGGTCAGTTTGGAATTTTATCTATAGCTTCTTTTTTGGGACTTCTCAGACTATGACGTTTTTAGGGATATGAGGACATATATAGAAGTATATTTGGTAAACATTGCATACTTTTGTTCTCTATAACATATGAGATATACCATGTGGAATTTAGGGTTTCTTAATGCTCCTAAAATCAATTTCAAATAGGTGATCTTGGCATTTTCTCTATAACTTCTTTTATACTACTTTTCAAACTATGAAATTTTCAAGGATTTGAGGAAACATATGTATAATTTGATATGTTTCATTATTTACAAGTTTTTTCTTGGGAAGAGGCCAAAAACAACAGGCTTTGGGAATGTTACCATAAATTTCATTTTGAAATTCAATCTTTTGTTAGACCTACTGAATGCAGAAGTAGAAAGAAGTATCACTTAAGGTCATGTGAATGCTATCATGTTTTGAAGAAGTTATATGTAGTAAATAATAAATTGTAACTTAAATGTTGGTGTCACTCAAACAATTAGTTTGGTGTCTCTTGCTAAGTTTGTGCTTATAGGTTGGGATTGTTGTCTCCACTAGATTGGTGTCTACTAAAATATGTAAGAGTAGGTTGGTGCCTACAATGGTTTGTACTAGTGGGGATTGGTGTTTCCATTAGGTTGGTTATCTGTAAGAGTAGGTTTGTTCCTAGAAATAATTTTAAAGAGAATTTTTCTGGTTTTCTCCCAAAAGGGTTTTCACGTAAATATTGTGTTCCTTGTTCTAGAGTTAATATATCTTATATGTGATTTTTTTCTATGGTTGTTGAATGTTTGAATTTTTTATTTATTTTTATCTTATACTGATTCACACCCTAGTATAAGTATTTACTAAATGAACCATTCTTCATTCAAAAAAAACCTAGTCACGGTGCCCCCATATCCTACATGGAGGTGAAGGATATTGTACAAAGATCATATGTGGTGGTTCTAATACTCTTATATGGCCCTCATGCCTAAGAAGTATTTTTTAGGGATTGATACTCTTATTTCCCTCCTATTATGACGAAGTACCTACATACCATCCTTGATGCACAAGACCTCATAGTTACACCCATATTCAACTCAGATGCCCCAAAAACCTCAATCAAGGATCATGTCATTGTTTCTAGGTCTTGTTCATGGAGATTAAGAATGAGATAGTTTAATTAGGAACTAAGTCCATTGTTTCTCCCATTGACCAATTTTAGGCCTCAAAACCCATTTCCAATGCTTGTAACCTATTCATTGTGTACTTGTACACTATGGAGGCCAACAAAGAACCCCTACAAATTAATCATTTGTTGGTTCAAGAAATCATTCAATGCTTTTGTGTTTGAGAAGATTCAACAATATCTCAAGGAAGTTTTTTTTCTTCCTCAACCATGGTTAAGGGTCCATGACCCATCCTTGATATACAAAACTTCCTCATGCATTTTTATCTGACTTTGATGCCAGAGATCATCTCGAGTGAGCATGTGTTGTGGTTTGCACATGTTGTTCATGGTAGAAACACTTTCCTAACATGGATTAAAATCTATGTTCATGACAATATGGAGGTTTATAAGGGGATGTGTGAAAGTTTGGAAATGGATAAAACAATTCAAATAGGAACACATGAGTTTTTTTGAAGTAGTTGTGCATTCTTGAAAGTTTTAGACTTGCACTCACCTTTGATAAGTTAATGAAAATAGATTTTAATGGTAAACATTGGGATCTTTCAATAATATAAATATTAATGTATAAGTAGAGAAATAACCATTATCATAAGGAAAAAATTCCATAATCCTTCAAATAGGTCAGTTTGGAATTCTCTCTATAACTTTTTTTCTCGGACTTCTCAGAGTGTGAAAGTTTCATGGATATGAGGACATATACAAAAGTATCTCAAGTAAATATTTCATACTTATGTTCTCTATAACCTATGAGATATACCATGTGGAATTTATAGTTTCTGAATTCTCCTAAAATTAGTTTCACATAGGTGATCTTGGCATTTTATCTAGAACTTATTTTATATGACTTTTCAGACTGTGAAATTTTCAAGGATATGAGGAAACATACGAAAGTACCTTAGGTAAAACTTTCAGCATCTGATTTGCATAATTCAATATGTGTCATCTTGTACAAGTTCGTTTTTGGGAAGAGGCCAAAGACATCAAGATTTGGGAAAGTTACCATAAATTTAATTTTTAAATTCAATTTTTTGTTAGACCTAGTGAAGGAAGAAGTAGCAATCAGTGTCATTGAAGTTAATGTGAGTGTTATCATGTTTTGAATAAGTTATATGTAGTAAAGATTGAATCGTAAATTGAAGGTTGGTGTCACTCAAACAAAGAGATTGGTGTCTCTTGCTAAGTTGGTGCTTATAGGTGGGGATTAGTGTCTCAAGTAGGTCCTGTAGAAGATTTGTGTCTATGAAGATCTATAAGAGTAGGTTGGTGCCTAAAATGGTTTATACAAGTGGGGATTACTGTCTCAAGTAGGTTGGTTCCTATAAATATTTTTATGATATGGATTTATGAACAGAACGAAATGAGACCACATATTTGTAATATTAACGCATATGCACAATAAAAAATAGTAGAGATATAGTAAAACTTGACTTCTATTAAATAAGAAATATGTCAAAAACTGTAAAATGCAGACTTAAAACAATCTTTCTATAATGGTGACAACATATCTATGAGAAGAGATGTGATGGCTATACTCATTCACAAGAAGATGAGTACAATGAGGATTTGAAGGAATTTTTACAATAAACATGAATTCCAAAACCCTAGACATCCAAAAACCTAACCCTAGGAGATGAAGCGCCAAAAGTCATGTGGGCCCCATTGGGGTAAGTTAGTACATCAACTTCTTGGGGTAGTAACTTTTGCATACGATCTCCGTTTAGGGCGTATGATAGCTCTTTGGAAATGTATTGATGAGGATATTCATTTAGGGGAGTCAATAAAATCCATGAGATATCATTGAGGTTCCTGATCATGAAAAAACATCATTTACACCCTCAAAATGGCCCTAAAAGTTTAGGAACCGAAAAAATTGCTAAAAATAGTAAGTTGTCAAAAACTTGTTTTGAGCCAATTGGACAAGGTGGGTGGCCATCGAGATCCTTGTGGGTAAATACTCCCCCACTAGGAAAAAATGGTATCCATTGCATTGAGTTCCCCCATGAGATGAGGAAATTTATCCTGAATTTGGCCCTGGGTGAGCCACTTGCCTTGGTGCAGGATATGCCCTCCTTGGACAACCCGATAAAGTTGGATCCTATGTTGGCGAGTGACCTTGACCTGTATTTCCACGATATGATCAGTTGATTCATGTTCCATGCAGTAAGGGTTGATCTATGTTGGTTTCAATTGTTCTACTATCTCTGAGGTGTCTAATAATGGTGGAAAATATGGCCGAAGGAGGTCCACATTGAACATTGGGTGAAAGCCAAGGAAGGGGGGAAGGTTTATCTTTAAACAATTGTTACACGTAAACTTGGTGACTGTGTAGGGTCCATAATAGAGTGGATGAATCTTCTGATGAGGCCCTGTAAGCCGTTCTTTCTACAAGTGCAACCAAACTTTGTCTCTCACCTGAAACTTGGGTGGCACCCAGTGTTGATCATGGCACTTCTTGTACTTGTCATTGGGCTTCTGTAAAATATATTAAAGCTATTGGAATATGTGTTGGATCCACTCAGTGAACCGTGTGGATTTTTCATCTCTAGTTGGAGCATGTGATGATTCTACCTAGGTGGCCACCACGGGTAGTGAAACATCCATGGGACCGAATGGTTGAAATACCAAACCCACCTGAAAGGGGTTGTGTTTGGTTGAGCTATGTATGTCTTTGTTGTAGCTATTCTAAACATAGCGAATAATCTCATCCTAGATGTATGGGAGTTTGGAATTGTATATGTGTAGGATGTACACAATCATCTGGTTGACAATCTCGGTTTGGTCATCTGTCTAGGGGTGGAAGGAAGTGGAATTGGTGAGCTTGGTGTCCAGAAGTGACCAAAAAAATTATCAGAATGTGTTGAGAAACTGATAGTCCTAATATGAGATAATGGTTTGTGGGATCCCAAAGTGTACCCACACTTGTTCAAAGAAGATCTTGGTAGTAGCCTCCACTGTGATGATCTTCTTGCACGAGACTATAATCATCATCTTGGAAAAGCCATCAACCACCAAAAAAACACAATCATTTCCCTTATTGGTGGGCGAAAGGCTTGACATGTAGTCCATTGAGGTGGATTCACATGGCCTATCAAGAGTAGGAATAGGAGATTACATGACTTTTTTCTTAGTGGTCAGTTTTTTAATAACATGAGCGATGCAAGATCGAATAAACTTGTTGGCATCCTGTCAAAGTTTCTTCTAGTAGAAATGTTGTTGCAACAGTTCCACTATATTTTCAATGTGGAAGTGTCTTTCCAACCGACTGTAGTGGGACTCCCAAATCATCTTCACTCGCTCTCTTGATGGAATGCATATATGGCCTAGATAACACAACATATCATCCTGAATATGGAAATTAGTGACAATTTTGTTTGCGCCCAACATTTGGTAGGTGTTGGCAAAGTCAGGATCCATCTCATAGAGGTGGGCCATCTAGTGGTCTCGTGGCCGCAAGAATCGAGCAATGTGGTGAGTGCCACAACTGGAGGTCGAATGATCAAATCAACAACTTGGTTGGCACTTCATGTTTTATACTTGATGTTGAGGTGGAACTACTGCAAATATGTGGAACACTTCTGATGGTTGTCATTATGCAATTTTTCTTGTTTCTACATGAGCTTCAAGGGCTTATGATCAATGTGGATGATTGACTCCTTCTCGAGAATGTAATGCCTCCAGTCACGACAGGATTGCAAAATGGATTACATTTCTTTTTTGTAATTAGGGTACTTATGAACCACATCTAATAGTGTGTCACTATGATAGGCCACGGGGTGGCCATGTTGAGTGATGATTGTGCCCACAATATAGTCTAAAGAATTTGTCTCGATATCAAAGGGATATTGCAAGTCAAGTAATTAAAGAAATCAGGTGGAGCACAAGCGCTGCTTTAGAACATTGAACATTTTTTGTTGGGACAGGCCCCACACAAATTTTTCCTTACCACCACCCCTAGTTATTTGGTTGAGGGCATATGCAATATGGGAGAATCCCAACATGAACCTTTGATAGAAATTGGAAAGGGCTAAAAATATCTGAAGCTCATTGAGTGTATTTGGGGCTAGCCCATCACATATGACTTGGATATTGGCTAGATCAAGATGCACACCATGCACATCAATAATGTAGCCTAGGTATTGGACCATGTCCATGTCGAAGGATCATTTTTAAAAGTTAGCATATAACTTGTGCTATCGCAGAGTGTGCAAATCCTTCTTAATATGTTGCAAGTGTTCTACCGAAGTCTTGTTGTAGATGAAGATTTCATCTAGATACACCACCACAAAATAATTAGTGAAAGCCCCAAGATATTCTCCATCATCCTAATGAAATTTGTTGGGGAATGTGTCAAACCAAAGGGCATGACCAACCATTCAAAAAGACCTTATCTTGAATTGAAGGCATTTTTCCATACATCTGTCTTTTCTATTATGATCCAGGTGGATATTGGTGGCCACCCACCTATTCCAACTGGCTCCTCTTGACAGTTTTTAGTTCAACACTTCCTTTTGTACTTCTTTGTAATTATGGGTTCTACACTTCTGGGGTTGTATGAATACTTACACATATTTCAAGTAGATACGGGTGGCCTCCCACCTAATCCAACTGGCTTATTTTGTATGTTTTCATGTCAACACATGTTGTTGTACTTCAAGGGTCGTTTTGGGGCCCTAAACAATGTTTTTTTGGCTCTCCACAGTAAAACTATAGACGAAGTCAATGTTTGATGGTTTAATGTGTATTTCTCTAAAATACCTTTCCATATGGATATCACACGCCTAAAACAAAGGTCGTATGAAAAAGTTACGACCCCAGGATGTTGAGGTACCAACTTACCCATAGGAGCCTACATAACTTTTGACATTTCATCTCCCAGGATTAAGTTTTTTTATGTCTAGGGTTTTGGAATTCATGAGTAATATTAAAAATGCCTCTTGAGCCTCATTGTAATCATTCTTCTCAAACGAATTCATGTAGTAGCCACATTGCTTCTCAGAGATAGCTACCACCATTCAAGCAAGTGTTTCAGTTCTGTAGTTTTACATTTCCAGCCTATTTCATATATTCAATAGAAGATAGTGTTCACTGAATATATGTGTTTTTATTCATTCGGTCTGTTAATCAGTTCATTCCATTCCTAAATCTAGATCAGTGGTATACGATTGATCTTCTCTTCATTTTTTTTCTTCGTTCATGTCCCCGATAAGATGTGGGTACAAGAATCTAGAATTCGAACCAATCGATCCATTGCAATATCAGTCGCACTGAGCCCGAAAACAACCTATGGGAGACAAAAATAAAGATGATGGAGCGGGAGATCATTTTAAAAACTTTCTCGAGGAAGCCCTTGCACAAAAAATGAATGAAATGATGGACAACTTTACGCAAATCCTTCGGTGGTTGCCCATGGAGAAGCATCTTCATCAAGCATCCATGCAACTGCCTTCAAGGTACACAAATTTTTTTATATTCCATTATTTGAAGGACTGATAGATGCGGATGTTGTAGATAAATGGTTGAATATGATCGAAGGGTATTTTTCAATTCACAATTTTTTTGATAGGGAAAAGACTAATTTTTCACTCGTCAAGGTCATCCCCCATGTTAACGACTGGTGGGACACTTACTTTGAGAAAATGGCCATAGATAAATATGAAAAATTTGTGGTCACCCCTACATGTGATTCCTTTCGGGATGCCATTAAAGAATAATACTACCATGTTGGAAGCTATGAGGACCAATACACCAGATGGACCACCCTAGGTCAAGAAAGGGACTAGACAATACCAGATTTCACCAATATTTTGCATACCCTACACACCAAGTTGGGTATCAAAGACTCTGAGTGACATCTAGTGCTCAAATAATGTGGTTGTTTGCATAGATACATTCAAACATACATGGATTTTATGGACATCACCTCATTGGGTATGACTTATAGATATGTTGTCAAGATCAAGAAGAAATTTAAGAAGAAGAGGTTAGAGTTTGGATATGAAAACTCCTCACAATTGAAGCAGGGAAAAGTTGGCCCCAACCCACACAGTAAGGGATAGAGAAAATATGGCCAATCTTAGGACAACCAGTCCAGGCTGCAACACAAGAAGAGTAATGAGAAGATGAAGAAGGAAATGGGAAAATGGTGTGAATACTATAAAGTCTCTTTGCACAACACTGAAGAATGTTTCTCCAAGCAGTCACTTGTGGTCGAGCTAAAGGCTTCAGAGTCAGAGGTTGATTATGATTCTGAATCAAATCAAGAAGGAGGGAGGTGGATTATCAATGTTGAAATTAGTGCCACTATCTCTACCACCAAATTCCATCCCAGCAAACTAGAAAGGCCAGAGGGAGGGGAACGCCTCTTTCACTCACATATGTGGGTAAAGGGGGATCCACTTCATTTCATTGTTGATAGCAACAGTCAGAAGAAAATGATCTCAAAAGAGGTCATCAAGCATCTAGACCTATCAATGACACCGCACCTGCAACCCTACACCATCGGCTATCTTTTTCAAGGAAGAGATCTATGTGTCAACGAACAATGTCATATTCCCTATGACATCAAGCCTTTAAAAGATGAGGTATTGTGTGATATTTCTCGCATTGAATTTTTTGATGTCCTTTTAGGACAACCATATTTGTGGAAGCATCATGATGTGTATGAGTCTAGACTCTGTACTGTTATTATTATTTCGGGTAGACAATTGTACAGGATACCAAAGGTAGAGATGCCTACTGCTATTTCTTTAATTTCTACTAAGCAATGAAGTAAGGTCATTTCATAGATCAAGAATTTTGTCTTCTTTTTGATCCATTCTCATAGTAAGAAGAAGGTCATCACCACATTTGTGGCCTCTACAAAGAGCCTCTTCTTGTAGCATAAGCAAGGAGATAGGATCGTGGAAGAGTATAGAGACATCTTCTCCTCACCCACCAGGGTACCGATGCACTGCCAAGTCAAGCATCCAATTGATCTAACCCTCAGTGCACCTCTGGTTAATGGACTAGTCTATCATTTCTCACTGATGGAAAATTAAGAAATCAAGCGTCAGATCTGAGAGCTTATTCAAAAGGGGAACATTATACCCAATGCCTCCTCTTGCAGAAGCATAACTGTATTGGTGCAGAAGAAGGACATGACCTGGTAACTATCCATATATTACAGAGCATTAGAAAATCACAGTCAGAAACCAATACCTAATTCCCACGATTGATGACTCTCTTGACCAATTCAAGGGGTCAAAATTCTTCAACAAGATTGACCTAAAGTCTGTCTACCACCAGGTTCCCATTGAACCAACTGATGTCTGGAAGATAACTTTGAAATCTAAAGAAGGTCTCTTTGAATGGTTGGTCATGCCCTTTGGCCTAACAAATGCACCAAGCACTTTCATGAGGTTGATGGATGATGTATTGATACCCTTCACCAACTATTTTGTGGTCGTATATCTGGATGACATCCTCATCTTTAGTAGAACTTGGGAGGAGCACATGAAACATATTCAAAGGTTTTGAGCACTCTATGGAAGCACAAGCTATATGACAACTTCAAAAAATGTTCCTTTGGCATGAACAAGTTCTAATACTTCGGAAACATTGTTGATGAGCATGGGGTACATGTTTATCTCGCTAAGATCCAATTCATCCATGATTAGCTAGCCCCAACCACACTAACCGATCTTAAGATCTTTTTGGGACTGGCCAACTTCTATCGATGGTTCACGTTGGGATTCTCCCATATTGCACGGGCCCTCAGCCATGTGACCAAGGGAGGTGTAAGGGAAAATTTCGTATGGGGGAAGAAACAACAACGAGCATTTGATGATCTAAAGCATCGCTTGTGCTCAGCTCTAGTACTCTCCTTTCCCGATCTACAACAATCGTTCAAGATTGAGATTGACTCATTTGACTATGTTGTAGGTACAGTTCTCACTCAACATGGTCATCCAGTGGTATACCATAGTGAGACACTCTTAGATACTATCCAAAAATACCCCACCTATGACAAGGAAATGTATTCCATTGTAAAAGTATGTCGTCAATGGAAACATTACATTCTGGGAAAGGAGACAATCATCCACACTAATCATAGGCCTCTTCGGTTCATAATGACACAAGGAAAGTTGGAGAACGACCACTATCAGAAGCGGTCCACCTACCTACAACATTTCCATCTCAACATCAAGTATTAGACAAGGAGAACAAATCAGGTCGTTGACTGTCTCAGTCGACCTCCCGTGGATACACTCACCACAGTGCTCTATTCCTAGGGACATGAGGCATCTGAGTGGCCCCAACTTTATCAGTAAGATCCAGACTTCGCCACCACCTATCATCTCTTGGGTACAGGGTTCAATGTCACCAATTTTCACATTCAGGATGGGATGTTATGTCGTCTATGCCATCTATGTGTTCCTGCAAGCGAGCGTGTAAAGATAATTTGGGAAGTACACTACAGTTGGATGGAAATACATTTTGGCATGGAGAAAAATGTGGTCGTTCTCCAAAAACATTTTTATTGGCCCAAACTTTGACAGAACGTCAGCAATTATATTAGATCTTACACTGTCTCTGCCATTTCTAAACTATCCATCAAGAAGAAATGATTATACACCCCTCTTCATACCCTTGAGAAGCCTCAGGAGTCCATATCGATGGATTCCATGTATGGTCTTCCATCCACCAAGAAAGGAAATGATTGTGTATTTGTGGTTGTTGATCAGTTTTCCAAGATGGCCATCCTCAGAGCCTACAAGAAGAACATCACAGCGACAGATACTGTGAAGATCTTCTTCGAATGAGTGTGGGCCCATTTTGGGATACCACACACCATCATCTCCGACCGGGAAAACATGTTCCTCAACGCATTTTGGTCGAGTCTCTGGTCACTGTTGGACACCAAGCTCACTAAATCCACTACTTTTCACCCACAAACAGATGACCAAACAGAGGTCGTCAATCAAGCGATTGTGCACATCCTGGACATGTACAACTCTAAGAATCCACGTACATGGGATGAGAGTCTCCCCTATGTTGAACATAGTTACAACATGGCTCTCCATAGCTCCACCAATCATAGCCCATTTCAAGTGGGACTGGGATTCCAACCCTTGGGTACATTGATGTTACACTACCTCTGGAAACCACACAGACAGACTCTTCCCATGTTCAATCTAAGATCGAAAAAACCACTAGATTCATTGAGCAGATTCAGCACATCTGCTAGCAGGTCCATGAGATTTTGCAGAAAGCCAATGCTAAGTACAAGCAATGCCATGATCAACACAGTGTACCACACCAGTTTCAGGTTGGAGACAAGGTTTGTTTAAATTTGTAGAAGGAGCATGTTACAGGGCCCCATCGGAAGTTCCTCCCACTTCACTATGGGCCTTACACCATCACTAGGGTTGTGGGTAACAATTCTTTTGAGCTCAACACTCCACCCTTCCTTGGCTTGCACTCACTGTTCAATGTGGACCTCCTTCGAGCATTCTTTCCACCATTATTGGACACCTCAGAGATCACAGAATAACTCACACCAACATAGCTCAACCCTGACTTCATGGAGTAGGTATCCACTGATCATATAGTGGACACATAGGTCAAGGCAACTCGCAAGCAAATGATCCAACTTTATCGGGTTGTGAAGGTAGGGCAACTCCTACACCAAGAAAAGTGGCTAATAAAAGATATTGTTCATTGGATATATGTGTGTAGGGATTTGGATACCAGTTCCGTAATCATGCCAAGGTACATCTTTATTATGCACCAATACTATTGGGCTTAATTTAAGGGGCTCGAAATTAATAAACAATATATTTTACCACATCATAATAGTGAATGGTTAAAAATCCCTACGAATTAATAGACTGAATGGTAAAAGAGCCCTAAATTCACCTCTGCTTTAACTAAATAATTGCATTGGGTCCACACTCAATTAATACTAGACAAGTGTGGTCCCATTGAATACATTTCTAACTTTGTAACGACTAATCAAAATTTTGGGTTGGCTATTTATAAACGATCCAAATGTCCATCTAATGCACCAAACGGTAATAAGTTTTGGAGTGATTCTGTTATATTTCTTCGCATGTCTCTGTAGAGTGGTGACTTCTGCGGTAGAATTTGCGTAGAGTGATCTCTCTGTAGACTGGCGACTTCTTCGGTAGAATTTGCGTCGAGTGGTGACTGCATAAGACAATTGGAGGTATTTATTTCGGGAAAGAGGTATTTATTTCAGTCTAGATTCCATTTTCAGACAATTGTATTTAAATTTTAGAGGTTTTAATACACTTTTTATTTCTTTTGCAATCTTAAGAGATTTAAACTTTCAACGGCTGGAATTTTGTTTTATCAGACATAGCCGTTTCGGGTTAAGTTTATTTTGGGTGCCTCGTCTGTGACTCGTGTTTAAATTTTGCTTTCGAAAATGTGTGATCGGTTATAAAAAGTAACATATGTTCCCGTACGCAGGCAGGTCTCGCTAGCGAACAAGATGACAGACAATAACAAGAAGGCTAGAAGGAAGAGATCTGAGCAAGAAAAAGTTAGAGCTGCAAATGCTCCCTCTTCAGCCTGCCAAGATGACAAAGTATCGAAGTTAAACGACCTAAATCAAATCCTTGTTAAAGAAATCACGGGCTTAAGAGAGAAAAAAGCTATTTTGTCAACAAATCTCAATGAAATGGTATTAGAAACTGAATCTGCAAGGAAAATGGCTGAAGAATGGAAGGAGGCTGAGAA
>SNQJ01S0257273.1:0-12458 GCA_010110895.2 Picea sitchensis
CTTTATATGATAAGTAATCTTTACATTCTGTACATTATCATACTTATGAGAACCAACTCATAATGAGGCTACAACCTCTGTTTTGCAAGCTGATACTTGCTGAGAGCACCAACTCTCTGGATTCTCTAGCACCCACTAGAAGGAAGCACCGACTCCCTGGTTTCTCTAGCACCAACTCCCTGGTTTCTGTAGCACCCACTAGAAGGAAGCACCAACTCCCTGGTTTCTCTAGTACCCACTAGAAGGAAGCACCAACTGGATGGAAGCACCAACTTCCTAAGAGTTCCAACACCAACTGGATGGAAGCACAAACTTCCAGTTACACAGGCACCGACCTGTATATCAGAGAACTAATGTTCTCCCTTGAACCACCCTGCCACCCTGGTTTCTTTGGTTGCAACCAGATGGAAGCTACAACTCCCTGTGTTCAAGCACCCACTTGAAACTATGAGGAAAATACTCCTCCCAAGCACCTCCCTACCACCCTGAAATATCAATCTTTTCTACTTAAACTTATTACAGTGATATAATGTTCATCAATGGCTTACCAGTCTCATCACTATTCTACTACACTGCCCTGCTATGTCAGCCTCACTGTCTTCCTGCACACATGCCTTGTGTTTTCTGTTCTTCTTCCTTTTATTCTCTGTGTGCCATGTCCATTCAATGCACCATTCCTCTCCGGTGTATTTCAGTGGCTGCACACTACCTCCTTCTACATGCCTGAATCACTCTCAACAACAACTTTCATCTCTTCTTTGTTCTGCATTCTTATAGTCTCTGTGCACCTTGTGCATACTATATGCGCAATGCTTTTGCATGCTCTTCACCCCACCATTGTTCTCCACATTAGGATATTCACTGCCACTCCACATTTCCACCGCTTCACTCCCTCGAGAATCAACACACTCTCTATGTTCTGCATGTTCTCCTCATGTCGAGTCCTCTTCCTGACCATCATGGCAATTCCTCATCTTTTCTGGTGGTTATACCCATAGGTTCATCATCACTGGGTGTTATGTTGAGATTCCTTATCCTGTCTAGAAATCGAGACTCTTTGTCTTCTCTATCATAGTCGAGATCATCCTCTCTATTGCAGTTACAGGCCTCAATGCTCTTCCATCTGTCAATCGCCTCTATGAACAATCTTCATTCCACTAGCAGATGCCTTGAGACTCTTCATCTCCTCTGGCAATCACATTGAGACCTCTTTGATTTTTTTGTGCAGAAACAATCAGTGGTTTCTAGAACTTACACTGTGAACCTCTTGAGCCTTATGCCTTTGGCACCTTTCACCTTTCCTTTCACATGTGGCCTCTGGCAGTGACCACATGCCTGTTCAGAAGGCACTTTCGCAATTCGCATTTCGACAATTCCTATTGTGAGGCATCTCGACTCTCCAAGTCACAATCTCCAAAATGGAGATTAGCTTTGTGCTATCTCCTCCCTTGAGCCTTCGTCTATGCGACCATAGGTTATGACCAGGGGCCAATTCTGAACACGCATTTCGCATTTCGGCATTTCGGCATTCCTGTGGTGAAGAGTCTTGACTCTTCATGTTACAATCATCGAAAATGAGCTTAGCTTGGTGCTAGCTCCTCCCTCTCACATGAACACTGACAGTGACCATAGCCTACACCAAAAGGTATTTCGGCGTTTCACATTTCGACGTTTCAGCATTTATGTGGTGAAGTGTTTCAACACTCCAAGTCACGAACCCCAAAATTTTCAGCGTTTCGCATTTCGGTGTTTCGGCATTTCCGTGTTGAAGTGTTTCGACACTCCAAGTCACAAACCTCGAAATTTTTGGCGTTTCGCATTTCAGCATTTCTGTGTTGAAGTGTTTCGACACTCCAAGTCACGAATACCAAATTTTTTGGGGTTTATAATTTCGGCGTTTTAGAATTTCTGTGTTGAAGTGTTTCAGCACTCCAAGTCACGAACCCTGAAATTTTCGGTGTTTTTCATTTCGCAACTTTGGGAATCATGCGATGAAGAGTCTCAATTCTTCATGTTGCGATCATCGAAACTCTGAAATCGAGTCAAATCAACGGTCCACAATCTTGATGGTTCGACGGTCCAGATCTTTTCATGATTTCACATATCGCGAGTTCCTGCCATGAGTTGCTTCCTTGACTCCTCCAACTCCCGATATCTGAAACTCCGAAATGGAGTCAGATCAACGGTCCACAATCTCCCTTTGATCAACAACTGAGATTAAGTCATGGTTTCTCATTTCGCGATTTTGTCATTCTTGTCGTGAGTGTTCTTGACACCTCCAACTCCCGGTATCCGAAACTCCGAAATGGAGTTAGCTCAACGGTCCACGATCTCCCTTTGATCAACGACTCAGATTAAGTTGTGGTTTCGCATTTCGTGATTTTGTCATTCTTGTCATGAGTGTCCTAGACACCTCCAACTCCCGATATCCAAAACTCTGAAATGGAAATTAAGTCATGGTTTCACATTTCGCGATTTTCTGCTGTAAGTTGCTTCCTTGACTCCTAGAGTTTATGCTTCTGAATGGGATCCAACGATCACTTGTTGAACTTGCCATTATCCCTGCGCTGTTGGTCGTGATCTTTGCCACAATGACAAACACGCATACTCTGCACTATCTCTTTTGATCTTATCGAGCTTGCTCTGTTGCGTCTTCCCAAAATAATTCTGGTGCCCGCCTGGCACATTCTTCCTTTACTTAAGCCATCGTCGTTGTTGTACTTGCCATCAATAACAAGAATACACAACCTGCAAAACATGCCAACAAGGGATTCCTAAGCTAGGCAAGGTCAATAGGAAAGTCACATAATTTAAGAGGAAGGATTCTCTCCCAGGAGCCACTTACGCCCACCACTCACAAACTCTCATTCCCCGCATGCATGTCCCACTCCAGGAGTATACATATTCACTGTCACACAGTCCATCGACTGCTCCACCTCCCTTACCTTGAGCTTCAGTAATAGGTCGGACCGGAATTCTCAGAGCTTTGTAGCAACTACGGGACTCCCTCCAGGAGAACTCACTTCCTCAGCACACTCTCTCACCTGGAGAGAGTTGCTCACATGCCCAACAACCTGCTTCTTCAATTCACAACAAACTCTCTCACCTGGAGAGAGAGTTGCTCACAGGCCTGCCAACTTGCCTCTTCAACCATGGGCTTGACAACCCGCCTCTTCAAACCACAATAGCTAAGACGAGTAAGTCAAGGGACAACTCAGTAAATTACACAGGTTCACAATGGCCATGGGTTCAATAATGGCGAAAATGGCTGGCTGCGTGCTTGCTCAGTGCGTGAGTGAACTTGTGAGGAGAGATGGGGAAAACTGGTCTAGAATAGTGAAGATGGTGAGAGCGTGAGAGCCAAAACTATTTGTGTGTGAACCTCCCTACGTGCGTGAGTGAGTGTGTCAGTCCCTTCCCAATAGCAAGAAATTCCCCCTTAAGTCTGCATGTTCCTAAGATGACATCGGTTGCTCATGAAGCACATTCCTTTCCCTTTGGAAGTCACTCATCCTCCCCCAAGGAACTTAGGATAAAAACATATCCTTTTAAACAACTTTTGGAATAATAATAAATTATTATTCTCTTGGACTTAAGCCCTTAGGCTTAGCCCCTCTTTCCAACCTCTCATCCCCCTCTCCCTTACCCAGTCTGTTGGTTGTGGAGCCTGATTATCTTACTGATTCAGAGGTCTTTTACTTTCAGCCGTGTTTATACCCCATGAAGTATTTACACCCCATAAGTATGTACACTCTTCCATGCAGGGGAGTGCAGAGGGGGGGTNATCCCCCTGGCTAGGGGATCTGGGGGCAAGCGGGGGTTTGGGGGCGAAGCCCCTGAAGAAAAAATTGCCTTGTAAATGTATATTGTAATTTCATTGTAAATCTAGATTGTTCATTATAAGGTCGCAGATCTAATGGTAGAAATTATGTTAGGGTTTTTTTCCCTAGAAGGAAACCCTCTTTTATGAGGGAAATGTATTGTGGCTATGGTTGATGGCGAATATTGTATTCTGAGATAGGAGACTGTGAGAGAAACAAGAGGAAGTTACAACAGGTTTTGATGTAGGTTGTATCCCTTCATATGCTGGATAATAATATAGGAAGGACCTGACAATTTCTCTGGTGGACATAGCCCACACTGGGTGAACCACGTAAATATGTGTCTCTATTGTATTGTGTATCTTCTGTGTTTTGTTTCCGCATTTGTTTTATTTTATTTCTCCACAGTCCTGTTTTTCTAACATAGCCTAGTGTAGCTTAGTCCTCCATTCTCTTTTATCGTGGTTGGTCTACACGCAATGATATTTTTATATTGATAATATGAATATTTACATGTACAAAACAAGCTCCTGGCCTTTAACGCCTAGGCTCTCTGGCCTACTAACACATAATCCTACCAACTTATAATTGCTCAGCTCACTAGCCTACAAAACATGTTTACAATTCATAATACAATTGGGGATCATCCTACAGATATTACACATTAAGTGGTATTACATATACCTCCACTTCATCAATAAAATATTTTCTTATAGTAGACTTGATCTTACAATGTTTAGTGAACTTGAGCTCTACAAACTTATTTACCCATCCCAATGGATGTGGGTTCTGATGATCATGAACTTCCAACCCAAGCTTGTCGATTAGATCATCTACTATGAGGTTTTCCCGTGAACAAGAATCAAATATAGAACCCACCTTTGTCCTTTTCACCTAGATCTTAATATGGAAAAATTTTGTCATCTCCTTGTCTTCCTAATGATGGAGGCTATTCAAATTCACCTCCTTCTGTATTGTGGTGCAGACAATATTCTCATCAACATTTGAGATATTCTCTAACAGGTTTCCTAAGTCCATTCCTAGTAGGTTCTTCTTCTTCGCATCCTTCTTACGATTCTTTGGATTCAAATATCGATGTAGCTTCCAACACTTACCTTCAGTGTGACCATCGATATTACAATGGTTGCAATGGTTATTTGGATTCTTGCATTAATGTGAAGTGGCTATCATTTTCTTGTATTTTCCTTATATTGGTGGACTTTATGTTCATAACCCCTTGGCTATCCTTTCTTATGGTCGATGTTCTTCAGGTGATGTACTTGCACACATGGATCCCTAGGTTTGAAGAGCATCACTTACTTTCATAGATGGTTATGGAAAACCCCTAGATACTTGAGGAGTATGGTTGGGTTCTTGGGAGATATATTGATCTGTATTTTATGAGCAGAATGAAATGACTACAGATTATTAACATATGCTTAACATAGAATAACAAAGATATAGTAAAACTGGTTTTCTATTCAACAAGGAAATAAGTTGAAACTGTAAAATGCAGCAGAAAACAAGCTTGCTGGAATGGTGGCGGCTTATCCCTGAGAAGAGATGTGACAACTGTGCTCATTCGCAAGAAGATGATTAAAATGAGGCTATGAAGGACTTTTTACAATAAACAGGAGTGTCAAAAACCCTAGACATCCAAAAACCTAACCCTGGAAGATGAAGCACCAAAAGTCACGTGGGCCCCATTTCGGTAAGTCAGTACATCAACTTCCCGGGGTCGTAACTTTTGCATACGATATTCGTTTTAGGCGTACAATAGTCTGTTGGAAAGAGCTATCCGAGGACTACAACTATAAATTAAAACATCATGAAGAAGTATCTGATCAGAAGATACCCCAAAAAACGTCGTTTAGGGCCTCAAAACAGCTCCGAAAGTTCAGAACTCGAAAAACTACTAAAAATAGTAAATTACCAAAATTGCCAGAAATTTGTTTTGAGACAGCTGGAAAAGGAGGGAAGCCACCAATATCCACCTATATCAATCCTCCCTCCTTAGGAAGCAATGGTCTCCATTGCATTGAGTTCCCCCATCAGATGAGGAAATTTCTGCTGAATTTGGCCCCGGGTGAGCCACTTGCCTTCGTGTAGGAGCTGCCCTGCTTTGACGACTCGATAAAGTTTGATCCTTTGCTGTCAAGTGCCCTTGATCTGTGTGTCCACAATATGATCATTTTATTCCTATTGTATGCAGTCGGGGTTGAGCTCTGTTTGTGTCAACTTTTCTGCTACGTCTGAGGTGTCCAATAATGGTGGGAAATAAGGTCGAAGGAGGTCCACGTTGAACATTGGGTGCAGGCTAAGGAAAGGAGGAATGTTGAGCTCAAAAGAATTATCCCCCACAGCTTGGTGATGGTGTACGACCCATAACAGAGTGGGTGAAGCTTCCGATGGGGTCCTGTAAGGCATTCTTTCTGCAAGTGCAACCAAACTTTGTCGCCCACCTGAAACTTATGTGGCACCCGATGTTGATCATGGCGCTGCTTGTACTTGTCATTGGACTTATGTAGGATATCCTGAACCTGTTGGTGGATGTGTTGTATCTTCTCAATGAACCGGGTGGCTTTGTCAGCTTTAGTTGGATCAGGATATGAGTCGGCCGAGGTGACCGCAAGGGGAAGTGCAACATCTATGGGACGCAATGGTTGGAATCCCAACCCCACCTGAAAGGGTTTGTGGTCGGTTGAGCTATGCAGGGCTCGGTTGTCGCTATGATGGACATAGGGAAGACTCTCATCCCATGTGCGAGGGTGATTGGAATTATACATGCGCACGATATTCACGATCACTCGATTTATGACCTCGGTTTGGCCATCTGTCTTGGGGTGGAAGGTCGTGGATTTGGTGAGCTTGGTGTCCAGCAGTGACCAAAATTTCCTGAGAAATCGACTATCTCGATATGAGACAATGGTTTGTGGGATTCCAAAATGTACCCAGACTTGTTCAAAGAAGAGCTTGGCAATGGCTTCTGCTGTGATGCTCTTCTTGCAGACAACCAAAATCGCCATCTTAGAAAAACGATCAACAACCACAAAAACACAGTGATTTCCCCACTTGGTGGACGGGAGGCCCGACATGTAGTCCATTGAGATGGATTCCCATGCCCTGTCAGGAGTAGGAAGAGGGGTGTATAGGCCATGTTTCTTAGTGGTCGGTTTGACAATAGCGCAAGTAGTGCAGGACCTGATATACTTGTTGACATCCTGTCGAAGTTTCATCCAATAGAAATGTTTTTGTAGCATCGCCATTGTCTTTTCAATGCCGAAGTGTCTTGCCACCCGACTGTAGTGGGATTCCCATATCATCTTCCCTCACTCGCTTGATGGAAAAAAGATATGGCCCAAACGACACAACAACCCATCCTGAAGATGGAAATTATTGACAACTGCGTATGAGAATGGCACCCACAACATATTCTGAAGCATTTGTCTTGATCTCAAAGGGTTGTTGCAGGTCTGGTAGTGAAAGTATTGGGGCTAAGCACAAGAACTGCTTCAAATAATCGAACTCTTGTTGTTGGGACCGACCCCACACAAAGTTTTCCTTACCACCACCCTTGGTTATTTGGATGCGGGCCTATGCAATATGGGAGAATCCCAACATGAACCTGCGGTAGAAATTGGCGAGGCCCAAGAAGTTTCGAAGCTCAATGAGTGTGGTTTGGGCTGGCCAGTCACAGATGACTTGGATATTGGTTGGATCCACATGTACGCCATGTTGATCAATGATGTATCCCAGGTAATGGCCCATGTCCATGCCGAAGGAGCATTTTTCCAAGTTGGCATATAGCTTGTCCTGCTGCAGGGTGTGCAAAACCTGCTGAATATGCTGCAAGTGTTCTGCCCAAGACTTGTTGTAAATGAGAATGTCACCCAGATACACCAATACAAAAGTATTGGTGAATGGTCGCAGGATATCTTCCATCATCCTCATGAAAGTGGCTGGATCATTTTTCAAACCAAAGGGCATGACCAACCATTCAAAAATGCCTTCCTTTGACTTGAAGGCGGTCTTCCATACATCTGTTTGTTCTATCGGAACCTAGTGGTAGCCAGACTTCAGATCAATCTTACTGAAGTATTTGGCCCCCGTGATTTGATCAAGGAGTTCATCGAATTGGGGAATTGGGTACCGGTTTCTGAATGTGATTTTATTCAGGGCCCGGTAATCAATGCAGAGTCGCATGGTTCCATCTTTCTTCTGTACCAGCATGAATGGGCTCCCTCAAGGTGATGATATGGGACAGATGTTCCCCTTGTGGAGAATTTATTGGATCTGTAGCTTGATCTCCTCATTCTCTAACATAGAGCAACAATAGACTGGCCCATTGGGCAGCGGTGCGCAGGGGGTCAAATCGATGGGGTTCTTGACTTGATAGTGCAGAGGTGCCCCGATAGGTGAGGAGAATATATCTGAGTATTCTTCGACGAACTTATCTACTTCCTTCTATTGTGTGGAGAGGTCGGTCGTAGAGCCCCTGAATGTGGCTGTGATCTTTCGCTCATTCCAAGAGCAAATCACGAAGAAGACAAACTTCCCCGTCTGAGAGATGACCTTCTTGCATTGCTTGGAAAAGATCAAGGAAATATCACTAGGTGGGACTGCCTCAGGTATCCTGTACAATTTCCTGTTCAAAGTAATAATAACACTACGAGGCCTAAACTCATATACATCATGACGTTTCCATAAATAAGGTTGGCCCAAAAGAACATCACAAACTTCAAGAGGATTAACATCACACAATACCTCGTCTTTGAAAGGATTGATGTCGTATGACAATCGACACTGTTGGATGACACAGAGATCGCTTCCTTGGCAGAGCCATCCAATGGTGTAGGGTTGTAGGTGCGGCATTGTTGGTAGGGCCAGCCGCTTAACAAACTCTGTTGAGATGAGGTTCTTCTGGCTACCGCTATCAACGATGAAGTGCAACGAGGTGCCTTTTACCCACATCTGTGAATGGAATACGCGCTCTCCTTCTTCTGGATCATCTGGTTCATCATGTTGGAGCTTGGTGGTATCAACGGTGGCACTAGGTTCCACGTCAATGATTTGTCTTCCCCTTTTTGGTTCTGACTCAGATTCAGAACCCACATCTAATTCATAGGCTTTCACTTCGGCCACCAACGACTGCTTTGAGTGACAGTCAACGGTGTTATGCCAAGGGCTCTTATGGAAGTCGCACCACTTCCCAGTATCTTTCTTTGTCTTTTCAGTGTCCTTCTTTGCTTGTGGTTTGGAATGGTTGTCCTGATATTATCCATATTTTCTCTATCCTTTGTTCTGTGGGTTAGGGCCGCCCTTTCCTGGCTTTTGCTGTGAGGGGTTCCCAGGCCCAAATTGTCGCGTCTTTTGTTTGAGATTCTGCTCGATTTTGATGGCATATTGGTAGGCCGCGCCCAAGGAAGAGATGTCCATAAATTCCATTTCGGTCTGGATATATCTATGCAGAGCACCACAATACTTGAGCACCATATGTCACTCTGAATATTTGATACCCATATTGGTGCGCAAGGTATGGAAGATATTTGTGAACTCTAGCACTGCTTGGTCTCTTTCTTGCCGCAATCTGGTCCATTTGGTATACAAGTTGTCATAACTTCCAACAGGGTAGTATTGTTCCTTAATAACATCCCTGAAGTATTCCCAGGTGGTCGTGACTGTAAATAACGAGGGTTTCTTTGTTTCCTTTTTCTCAAAGAAATTTTCCCACCAATATTTGACATGGGGAACGACTCTGACGAGAGCAAAAGTAATCTTTTCTCTATTCGAAAAGTTATGGACAAAAAAATACCCTTCTAGTAGATTCAACCACTTGTCTACACCATCTGCTTCTATATGACCTTCAAATACTGGAATATCAAAGTTTATTTGTACCTTGAAAGGGGTGACGCCTCCGCTCGAAGAAGATGCGTCGCCTTTTGGTAGCTGCCGAAGGATTTGTGCGAAACTATCCATTATCTCGTTCCTCTGTTGTGTGAGGGATTCCTCAAGCAACATTTTGAAAGGATCTCTTGGCCCATCATATTTCATTTCTCCTTCCATGAGATGTTGCTTGGGCGTGCGAGAGCTTTGGTCCTCAAGAGAAACAAGCTCGAGACCCAATTATTGTACTCTGACCTCGTTGGGGACATGCATTAAGATGACAAGGAGTAGACTGCTCTGATACCACTAATCGATATTTTATGAGAAGAGCGAAATGAATATAGATTATTAACAAATGCTTAACATAGAATAACAAAGATACAGTAAAATTGGTTTTCTATTCAACAAGGAAATAAGCTGAAACTGTAAAATGCAGTGGAAAACAAGCTTGCTGGAATGGTGGCAGTTTATCTATGAGAAGAGATGTGACGGTTGTGCTCATTTGCAAGAAGATGATTACCATGAGGCTATGAAGGCATTTTTACAATAAACAGGAGTGTCAAAAACCCTAGACATCCAAAAACCTAACCCTAGTAGATGAAGCGCCAAAAGTCATGTGGGCCCCGTTTGGGTAAGTCAGTACATCAACTTCTTGGGGTCATAAATTTTGCATACGATCTTCGTTTTAGGCGTACGATAGCCAGTTGGAAGGATCTATCTGAGGACTACAACTATTGACAAAAATTTCATGTTGAAATTTTTCGATCGGAATATACGCAAAAAAACGTCATTTAGGGCCTCAAAACGGCTCCGGAAGTTCAGGACCCAAAAAACTGCTAAAAATAGTAAATTACCAAAATTGCCAGAAAGTTGTTTTGAGCCAGCTGAAAAAGGTGGGTGGCCACCGATATCCACCTGGATCATTTACCTGACATAATCACCATTTTTTTGAACTCGGTGGTGTACTCTTGCACACTCTTCCCTTTCCTTTGCTTGAAGTGATGCCAACAGATCCACTGGTCCCCTACATACCCAATAGGGTAGAACTAGGAATTGATGAGGGTTATAAACACCTCCCACTTAGTTACTAGTGGATCATGCTCTAGCCCAAGTGTCTCTATGTGGATTTCCCACCAAGTTAGTGCATGTCCCTCTAGTTTCAGTGGGCCAAATGAAATATTCTTCTCGTCGTCTACATTATGGACATTAAAATACAATTCTAGCTATTACAACCAATGATTCAACTTAACAACATCAATCTCACCTTGGTAGGTTTTCATGTCCACTTTCGTTTCCATTTTAAATAGAGGTTGTGGAGGAGTGATGCATGGGAATTTGGTTGCTATTTCTTGGGCTCTTTTTTTTGAATCTTTTTTTGGGTCTTCACTATCTTCTGATTTCTCATCCAATCCAACTACTAAGTTAGAGCCAACATCCTTGAAAGGTCTGAACTTGTTCGCTAAAGATGCCATGATGAGGGCCATGTTGTGAGAGATATAAACAATTTTTTCTTCTAGCCTCACAAACCTCTCTTTTGTTGCATCCAAAGGGTTGTTATGACTATAATCACTTGCCATGGATAGGGTTATGCAACTTCCTTCTTACGACAATTCTTGGATCCTGCAACTTCCCACAAAAACCCAAAGAAAACTAATATGATAATGGTATGATCTATAAACCACCATGATATTCCATTGGAACAGTTCATCATAATAGATCTTGAAATATTTTGAAACATTTTATTATGCAATTTATTTCCTTAGATCCCATATTTATTATTACTAGATTAATGCTCAAATTTATAGAAATAACTGAAATCTGGAAATGAAAGAACAAGCAAATGTATACACCATCCGCACAAATGAACACAAAACGTGGGGAAGGAAAACTGATATGGGAGAAAACTTATCTAGAAGGTGAGGCCTATGCTCCACACTCTTTTCTTTAGTTATGAAATGTAAGTACAAAGAAAGGGGCTCTCACGATGGAGTTTCCTTTGACACTGTGTCCTTAATGGATGCTAAATAATCTTTTGTCTCCTTTGTTATGCTTTCAAGTCTCACTCCTGTATTTTTTTCTCAACTATGGAACAAGTGCAATGATAAAGAATGAGACCCCTTCTCTTCAGAGCAACCCAATATTTAACATATCCTAATATTTGTTTATGGTTAGGGTTAAGGTTTTTACATGTCTCAACCCTCAATTAATGTTAGGGTTTTGGACCTTCTAGAATATTCTTGAAATTCCACATGTGACTAGCCCCACATGTGTGATTAATGGGGTTTGAAATGGTATCCACTTGGTACCATGGTGGTCAATGGGCCAGGTCAACTTGCGGGAGGAATAACTTCCACATACGAACTCTAATTGAGGTGATTTTCAAACGATTGGAAAGAACTTGATGTGTAGAAAAATGTTGAGGGGTTGTGTTGTTCTCACAAATGTTTTACCCCTAAAAGTGTCATTTGATGCATCAAACTATCTCTAGAAGGTTATGGACACCAAATCTCCAAACGAGGACCTATTACTAAAATGGGCTCTACAAGCCAACTACTCCAAATTTTTTACCTAGAAAGCACCAAGATAGATGACAAATTATATAATGATCCATTCCAAATCAAGAGAGGTTAAGGAAAAACATAATGGAGACATAGAGTTTAGTGAGACAAGTTAAAATAACCAAGGCAAGGCATATTCAAATTTTAGAATATAGTGTCAAAAGCCGAGAGTCAAAGACTTGACAAATTCATTATT
>SNQJ01S0257274.1:0-10469 GCA_010110895.2 Picea sitchensis
ACGAGACAAAATCATAGAGATAGTGGATGAGTTTCTAACAAATATAAATATATATAAGTATAAATATCATTAATAAATAATTAATAAGTATTAATTAGTAATACTGAAAGGACATGTCTCAAAGGACATGACTCTTAATGAAAGGGCACTCCCATTTATGTAAATATCTGGGGCCCTTATTGTAATCATCATATCACATTCATATTTATCAATTATATTTATCTTTATGGATCTCTCTATTTTATCCTCTATTGATATCAACTATGTGATCTGGATTTATGAGCAGAAGAAAATGAAATACATATATATATAACATTAACACAAATATACAGAGAACAATAACATAGATATAGTGAAACTTAACTTATGTTCGATGAAGAAATCTGCTGAAACTGTAAAATGCAGAATGAAACAATCTTGTTCGAATGATGGTAGCTGATCTCTGAGAAGAGATGTGGTGGCTACGTGCATTTGTTATAAGCACATTAACCACCTTGGAAATCGATCAAAAACCACGAAATCAGAGTCATTTCCCTGCTTGGTTGAAGGAAGGCCTGATATGTAGTTCATCGAGATGGATTCTGAGGGCCTATCAGTAGTAGTCAGAGGGGTGTACATGCCTTGTTTTTTAATGTCTGGTTTGACAATGGCACAGGTCGTGCAAGACCAGATATACTTGCTGACATCCTATTGAAGTTTCGTGCAATAGAAATGTTGTTGCAACACTTCCGCTGTTGTTTCTATGCCGAAGTGTCCTACCACCCGACTATAGTGAGCTTCCCAAATAAGCTTCGCTCGCTCGCTTGATGGGATGTAGAGATGGTCCATATGGAACAACAACCCCTCCTGAAGATGGAAATAAGTGACTGTTGTGTTTGTGGCCAACATATGGTAGGTAGTGGCAAAGTCATGATCTCTCTCGTAGAGTTGGGACCATCCAAAGGTCTCATGTCCGCAAGAGTGTAGCATCGTGGTTAGTGTCGCAACTGGAGCTCGACTGAGGCAGTCAACGATGTGATTAGTGCTCCCTGTCTTATGCTTTATGTTGAGATGAAACTGTTGCAAGTATGTGGACAACTTCTGATGGTGGTCATTTTGCAAATTGCCTTGTGTCTACATGAACTGCAGAGGCTTATGATCAGTGTGGATGATAGTCTCCTTCCCAAGAATGTAATGCCTCCATTGGCGAAAGGCTTGTATAATGGAGTACATTTCTTTGTCGTAGGTGGGGTACTTATGAATGGTATCTGATAATGTCTCACTATTATAGGCCACCAGATGTCCATGCCAAGTGAGAATTGTGCCCACAACATAGTCTGAAGCATCTGTCTCAATCTCAAAAGGTTGATGCAAGTTTGGTAATGAGAGCATCGGGACTGAGCACGAGTGTTGCTTCAAATCATCAAATGCTTTTTGTTGCAATTGGCCCCACATGAATTTTTCCTTGCCACCACCTCTGTTCAGTTGGCTAAGGGCCCATGCAATTTGGGAGAATCCCAACATGAACCTGCATTAGAAATTGACAAGGCCTAAGAAGCTCCGAAGCTCAGTGAGTGTGGTCAGGGTTGGCTAGTCACATATGACATGGATTTTGGCTGGATCGACATGCACCCCATGCTCATCAACAATGTAGCCTAGGTACTGGACCCTGTTCATGCCAAAGAAGAATTTCTCCTAATTTTCATATAGCTTTGTTTGGAGCAGAGTGTGCAGAACGTGTTGAATATGTTGCAAGTGTTCCGCCCAACTCTTGTTGAAGATGAGGATGTCATCCAGATACACCACCACAAAAGAATTGGTGAACGATCACAAGATATCATCCATCATCCTCATGAAATTTGCTTGAGCATTTGTCAAGCCAACGGGCATGACCAACCATTCAAAAAGGCCTTCTTTGGACTTGAAGTTAGTCTTTCATACACCGGTCTACTCTATTGGGACCTGGTGGTAGCTGGACTTCAGATCAATCTTACTGAAGTATTTCCCCCCCTTGAGCTAGTCAAGGAGATAATCAATTCGTGGAATTGGGTATTGGTTCCTGACTATGATTTTATTTAGGGCCCGATAATCAATGCAGGGTCGCCAAGTCCCATCTTTCTTCTGTACAAGCATGATTGGGCTTCCACAAGGTGAGGAGCTTGGTCAGATGTGCCCCTTTTCAAGTAGCTCTTGGATCTGGCGCTTGATTTCCTTATTTTCTGACAGAGAGCCGCGATAGAATGGTCGATTGGGTAGTGGTGTACCGAGGGTTAGATTGATTGAGTGCTTGATTTGACAGTGTAGAGGTACCCCAGTGGGTGAGGAGAAGATGTATTTGTATTCTTCCATGACCTTATCCACTTGCTTCTGCTGGGTGGAGAGACTTGTCGCGGAGGCCATGGATGTGGATGCAACCTTCTGCTCACTTTGAGCGTGAATCACAAAGAAGACAAACATCCTGGTTTGAAAGATGACCTTCTTGCATTGCTTGGCAGAGATCAAGGAAATGGAAGTAGGTGGGACTACCTCGAGCATACTATACAATTTCCTGTCCAAAGTAATAATAACACTACGATGCCTAAAATCATATACAACATGATGTTTCCATAAATAAGGTTCGACCAAAAGAACATCACAAACTTCAAGGGGGGAGACATAACACAATACCTCATCTTTGAAGCCGTTGATGTCGTAGGGCAGGCGACATTGTTGGCTGATGCAAAGATCGGTCCCTTGGCGGAGCCATCCAATGGTGTACGAATGTGGGTGTGGTGTTGTCGGAAGAGACAACCACTTGACGACCTCCACTGAGATAAGGTTCTTCTAGCTACTGCTATCAACGATGAAGTGCAGTGGATTACCTTCACCCACGTCTGTGAATGAAAGAGGTTTTCACCTTCCTCTAGTTCATCAGGTTCATTGGGCTAGACGTTGGTGGTAGCAACAATGACACTGGGTTCTACGTCAATGATCCATCTCCCTTTTTCTGCTTCTGACTCAGAGTTGGATCTTGCATCTGATTCAGAGTCTTTCACCTCAGCCACCAATGACTGCTTTGAGTGGCATTCGACGATGTTATGCCAGGGGCTCTTATGGAACTTGCACCACTTCCCGATGTCTTTATTTGTCTTCCCATTTTCCTTCTGTGTTTTCGGTTTAGACTGGTTTTCCTGAGGTTGTCCATCCTTGCTCTGCCCTTTGTTTTGCGGGTTGGGGCCACCTTTTCCCTACTTTTGCTACGAGGGGTTCAAAGACCCAAACTGCCGCGTCTTTTGTTTAAGCTTCTACTCAATTTTGACAACATATCAATAGGCCATGCCCAAGGATGAGATGTCCATAAACTCCATTTCTGTCTGGATGTATCTATGCATACCACCACGGTACTTGAGCACCATATGTTGCTCAGATTCTTTGATACCTAGTTTGGTGCACAAGGTATGGAAGACATTGGTGAACTCTGGCACTGTTTGATCCCTTTCCTGCCGCAGTGTGGTCCATCTTGTATATAAGTCATCATAACTTCCAACAGGGTAGTATTGTACCTTAATAACATCCCTGAAAGAACCCCAAGTGGGTGCGACTATAAATAATGTAGATCCATTTGTTTCCTTTTGCTCACATAAAGTCTCCCACCAATCTTTGACATGGGGGACGACCTTAAGGAGCACAAATGTAATATTTTCTCTATCGGAAAAGTTATGTACTAAAAAATACCCTTAACCATTTGTCTACAACTTTTCAATCTATTTGACCTTCAAATATAGGAATATCAAAATTGATCTTTACCTTGAAAGGGGCAACACCTCCATTCTAGGAAGATGCATCGCTTATTGGCAGTCATCGAAGGATTTGTGCAAAATTATCCATCATCTCATTCCTCTGTCATGCGAGGGCTTCCTCAAGTAACAACTTAAAGGGATCTCATGTACCATTGTCTCTCTTTTCTTCCCCCATGAGTAGCCGTCAGGTTCGGAGAGGCCGATCTTACAAAGGCTCAACTGGTTCGAGTCCCAACTGCTTATACCTTGGCCTCGTTGGGGACATGCACAAAGAAACAAATAAAGAGCAGGTCGCTCTGATACCCCTGATTTAGATTTATGAGCGGAATGGAATGAAATACATATCTATAACATTAACACAAATATACAGAGAACAATAACATAGATATAGTGAAACTTAACTTCTATTCAATGAAGAAATCTTCTGAAACTATCAAATGCAGAATGAAACAATCTTGCTCGAATGGTGGTAGCTAATCTCTGAGAAGAGATGTGGCAGCTATGGGCATTCATTCTAAGCAAATTACAATCATGCCTGCAAGCCTTTTTAACATCCATAAGTAATCAGAAAACCCTAGACATCCAAAAAACTAACCCTAGGAGATCAAGCACCAAAAGTCATGTGGGCCCCGATGGGGTAAGTTGGTACACCAACTTCCCCAAGTTGTAACTTTTGCATACGATCTCCATTTTAGGTGCACGATATCCCGTTGGAAAGGTATATCCGAGGACTACACATTATGCCACCACAATCTAACATTGTTAACAATGTGACTATGGGGAGCCCAAAAATCGTTGTTTAGGGCCTCAAAACGACCCCAAAAGTTTAGGACCTGAAAAGCTAGAAAAAAACTGCCAAGATGAAAACTGTATGTAAGCCAATTGGAAGAGGTGGGTTGCCACCGATATCAACCTGGATCACTATGACATCTCTAAGAACAGAGAATTATGCAAAGACATTACAAACCAAAGAAAAATATGTCAAGTCCTTCTATAACTATGCTCTGGGGACAAAGCATTTCAAAAGGGGAAGATAATGTAACACACACACACAATAAGCAATAATTAGTAATAATGAAAGGACATGATTCTAATGAAAGGGCACTCCCATTTAGGTATATATTTGGGGCCCTCATTGTAATTGTCATACCACATTCATATTTATCAATTATATTTATCCTTATGGATCTCTCTATTTTATCCTACTTAAATATGATATTCTTATAGTTGTCAAACAAGTTTGTTTATAATAGAGTTAATAGAACATAGCAATGAAGGGAGGGTAAATGTGCCCATCAAAGTAGAATATTTAAATATCCCAAAACCAATACTGTCGAAAGTGTCCTTGGAACCATCGATGAATATAACATTATTTTTGGCGTTGGCTCTGTAACTAGGCATACAATACGCAAGCCGATAAATGGTAACCACTTTACGTTGATGAGAAAAGCAGATGAATCGAAAGATCAAAGACACAACTACCATAAACACATAAGACCAACTATGACTTAATAAAAGATTATAATCCAACGGAGCGTCAACTACTTTGACTTAATTGAAAAAAAGTTACCACTTGACTCAACATGAAAGGTAATGATGATTCCATAAATCTTAAAAGCATGACCATCGAATGATTTCAACATGGTGGTTGATGGAATGAGCTCTGGAGAACCTAAGGCTCTCCAACAAGACAAAGACATAATTTAGGCATAGGATCCTTCATCAACAACACAATGAAATATGTTTGTTCCACAAGAATATACTTGGATTTGGAAATCGATTTGGTGGGGCAGCCTAGGCCTACCCTGATCAAGGTCAGAAGTAATCAAATGAGTGTTTGAGGGATCAAATCCACTTACAATGATCAACAAATATATGCATTGCATATGGAAGCCCCGAAGGATTTATGATGAAGACACAGTGCACAATGCTTGGGCTAATTCCTTGTGCACAAACACACCTTTCGCAGGGTGAAGCATTGTATCATTGGATGGATTCTCTATGTGTAGAGATCCACTTGGGTGGGATGAAGAAGGATCCTTATTAGTAGGTCTATTCTCATAATTATGTGAACATCCTCCTCACACATGTAAATGTTGGAATTCATGATATTGCCCCCTTGTGGGGGATTGCTCTGATTACACCTTTGCAGAGGCACATGGTTAGTAGCAACCATTTGTTGTTGTTGTGGGGAAAAAATATTTGTTAGGATGGTGGGATGCTATTGGGATCCTTCATGGGGTACATATCTACGATTCTCTTCCATTTGAGGACACTAGTGAATACAATGATCTTCAATGCATATCTTGCAAGGAAATTTCATTTTATTCTTCTCTTTAATGCCTCTCACATTAGTGTTAGGATAATGAGTAGTCCCTTGACCAATATTATAATTTTTCTTTCCTTTGGATTGTTGATTGTTCCTTATATTTGAAGATTGGATTGATTGGACATCAGAGGTTTGAGTAGGGACAAAGGCATTTTGCGAAGTTGGTGCAATCGTAGGCGGATTGTGATATTTGGTCATTTGGCCCATCTAATATACTAACTGGCCAACTGAAACATGGTAAACATAACCAATTACACCATCAATGTGTGGTCCCAGATTAGGTTTTGAAGAATCCATTAACAACCAAGGGGTATGAGGTATCAACTCATACAAAGTGCCATATTGAGAATAAATCAGATACATTTGTTGAGCATGTAAAATGACTTGTTCCTTAGTAGGGGATCCTAACATTAGAACATCCTTGGTGATATTCAACAATAAATACTTAACAAACCAATTCGCTAGAAATTGGTCCAGAATTTCAGCTCTAATGAGCCTACGTTGTGGCCTTCATTCATGAATATGATCAGAAATATGGGTGGTAGTGCTCTGACATAATGATGACATGAGTTTGTTTTTGTTTCATAGCAGATAGGTAGTTGAAAATGGGTCAAAAATTCCATCACCAATGATGAAAAATCATGGAAAGAAGTACATGACGACTTAATGTACCATTTAGCTACGTTCTTGGTCAGGGTGTGCATTGGAAAAGACTCAATCGAATGCTATCTTCCACCAAGGAGTTTGATGAACTACACATGTGGAAAGTCGTTATGTGGGTAGAAGGGTCTTCTCTAGATAGCTCGTCAAAATTGGGAATCTCTAATGGTAATTTAGTCAAGATAATCGACCATGATGGTGTTGACAAGTAAGAAATACCCTCCTGCAATAGAGCACAACTACCTGATTACAAGCCCCAATTAGGCTAGTTTTCATTTGAGATGGTAGTTTCCAACCAATTTTGTGGGCTCAATTTTCCTCTTGAAAAGTTTGCTCTTTCAAAAAGAGACTTTATTGATTTCAAGCTTAAAACTTCCCTAAGTTATGTTTGTAAAAGAAAATCATACGAATGCATTATTGTTATCTAAAAAAAATGAGAGCAAAACTAATATGTGTAGATAAAGAAGATCTCTTCTCGAAGGAGTAGAAATAATTCTTTACTTTAAGAATAATTTAAATACACTAATAATTGCTTCTAAGAATAGATATCAATCATTAACATCTACACTTTAATGATATTCATGAAAACAAGTGCTTGATATTTTAGTTGATAATTATAGTGTATTTATCACAAAATTTATGATCACTAAAATATGAAAAACTCTTCAACATTTAACATAACTGCAAATGTTAATAATCTTCCTTTATTCAACACAAAGCAATAACAACTAGATTTTCCAAGACTACCCTAAAACTTGATAAAAAAATAATGAATTATAATCCAATTTAGAAAAATCTCAAGAAGAAATTAAGTATAATAAAAGGGTCTTTGAATAAAAATAGCAAGATCCTCCTTCACACATTGTTCCTTTGTATAGAAAGAACATCAACAGTATTAGGCAAGAGAAATTTGCCTACTAGCTATCGAAAATCCCCCAACAGTCTTTGCAATCTTAACTATTTATAATACTTGAATGTATTAACTGACTATTCTAAGAGTGCTCCTTACATTTATTACAAAATATTTCCTGACTCATTTCCTTGATTCGAACTTTGAGCAAAATCCTCACATACAATCTTTAAAGATACAAAGTTCCAGTTCTTGCTGCTACAAAATGGCTACACTGACACGTTTGACTTGCATGTTGACCAAGGGTTTTTGGCTCGAATATGCTAGAATGGTGAGCAACATACCATACCATGAAAACGAAGATGAGAACCCATGTGTCCAATTTATTGCCATCTGTCTTAGCCTTTGAAAGTGTTCATTTGCATTCAATATTTGATCCTCGAGGAGTTTATGTTCGTTTAAAAACCTCATGTAGACAATTGAATAACGCCTTCAAAATCATATCATTAAAACAAGAACTTATCAGGTAAGGAAAAATTATGAGGAAATTTTTTATTTCAAACTTGAATTATGACTTGATCACCAATTACAAGATTTTATCAAATCTTGTAATTACCGATATCAACAATTTTATCGAGTTAGCAACTATTAGCTTCATTTCTTTTTTATAGAGTAACTTTTGAGAGAGTAGGATTAGTATATAAATGTACTAATTTACTTTATTGTAATGTCAAATAATTTATTTATATATATTTTTTTAGGTTTTAACATTTTTTTTTGGATTTAATGGAATCATCTTATTAAAATTTCAAAAGGTTTCATTATTTTATTGAAAAAAGTGAAATATGGAGGGAGGTTGTGATAATAGTTACAACATATGGTTGGTGATGTATGGGGTTGTTTGTTAACCTAGATAAGTCAAACAAGTTCAAAGTAGCCAAAAATGGAAATCAAATATTTACAAACAAATTATGATGGATAAATGACAGGCCTTGTGGGCCAAAATAATCCATAGACCCACCAATCCCACTACCCCAAAGAACATAAGTATCATTGGTTCTAGGGCTAGAACTCTAGTGAAAATTCCAACCAAAAGAAAAACCTACATTAGGGGTTGTCGAGCTACCCATGGGTATATAGGAAACATGTGGATACCCACTATCGATATTGAAACCAAGGTTTTTCCCTCGATCGAAAGATAATCTTGACGTAGGAAACTATGTTGTCACACTGGGCATACTAAAGATAAGTATACTTTAGGGAGGAATAAATGAATGAAATAGTGATGTCCCCCAAGTAGGAATACATGATGTCTGAGGCATATGAATGAGAGAGACTATCCCACTGACTTGTGGTATTGAGGTGCCAATAATGGCTCTCCTTGACACCTTAAGGGTAGCAGGAATAGGTCCTCTTGCACTAGATGACCCACTGATGCTTGACATCATATGCAAATTGTGTAAAAAGGCAAAAGGATCATTTAAAGGAGGTTCACCCACCTTTATAAGTAAAGGGTTTGAAGGTTTTGTCAAAGGAGGATTGAAATTAACTAGAAGATTTTCGTGAATTGCTTCAATATCCAAGGTTTCAAACTCCTTAGAATCTAGGATCTAAACCTATACAACTATGTGTGTGTCGTTTGCAGGTGCATATGTGTAGATTTTAACCTTGTACAATATTTACTGCAAACATTTTTTAGTAAAAGAACAAAAAAGATACAATGACAAATACACACATTGCATATAGGTTTTTCCCCTGGAAACCCAAACCGGGAAAACCAACATATTCTATATTCATTCAGAGTGATACATTGTTTACAATACAATATACATATAGGATCCAACGACATAAAAAACCCTAACCCAATGACCTATATTAGTAAACAAGCCTAATTCCTTAACCGAAAATAGAAAACCATTGATAAAAACCATGTGCTGAAAAACTGCCCAACAATGGACACGAAAATCGAGGCAACACGAAAAACGAGGCAAAAATGTGACACATTTCCCGAGGCAAATTTTTGTTCTCAAGGACGCTGCCCCCGAACCCCCATGCATGGGGGCCTAGCGCCCCCTCCTTGTAAATGTGTTGACCCTGCACATAATAGATCTAGCTAAACAATAATACACAAATTTGCAAAGAGAATTTGAGAAAGAAGAAGAAAGAGAGAAAGAATGAAAGAATTCTCATTAACCATTGTGAATAATGAATAATTTACACATGATATACTCATTATAACTCAATGAGTTCGCATTGGAGGTGAACCAATGCGCTATAGTGGTGGTCTAGAGTGATCTGGACACACACCAACAGTTACATGAGTGAACTTCCACCTAGTCTAGTCTCTCAGGCAGTTACGGGAGTGAACTGCCACCTAGTTGAGTTAACTAGTCAACTAGTCTTCAATTAACTGACTAAACAAAGAGTAGTGAGGAGTGAACTTAGGGAATCAAGGCTAATGCACCAATTTGGTGATGATACGAAGGCAAGGTCGAATTAGCATGGTGATGATCCCAATGTTGAATGGTGATAAAACCAATGCAACATCTAAACTCAACTCAATTAGTCAAACTGAAGTGTCAACTGAAAGAGAATATTTTCCAAGTGGAATATTCTCTCCTAAAATATAGGAGATTGGATAATGACTAATTATGACTAATAAACAATGAAAAACCTTAGGAAAAAGAAATCCTAGGTGTGTGTGAAGTAACTCCAACACCCCCCCTGAACATCACTATGGTGAAAATAAAGAATGGGTCCCGACAATGAGGCCATGTTAGGTATCCAAATACAAAAGATACACTAAAAATAAAGTGAGGAAAGAGGGAAAACCTCATGGGAAACCCCCCCCTCAAGGTACAATGTATGTAAA